>JAHWFO010034948.1:2224804-2308508 GCA_023313115.1 Rhysida immarginata | reverse complement strand
CTGAAATTTTTATTGCTTAGAATATAATTAGAAATAATTTCCGCTTTATAAATACTGTTTTCCTAAATAAAATAAATGAAGATGATCTTTATCCTAAACCTTATGGAGTGGCACAAAATGAAGCTCTTACTTCTTGGTTCACAATGCAAAAAGTTAACGTATACTTCCAAAATCTGCATTTAATTACGATGTTGTCATTCAAAAATCAGGATTTTCCAGAAGAACAAGAAACAAGTAATGAATTTTAGGTAATGGTTAAATTTTTAAGGTATGAAACTTAAACCTTTTTGTCATATACTGTTTCCAATCGTTATGATAATGCAGTAGACAAAAATGCAAACAATTCAAAAGGAATATAAAATAAAGATATCATTATAAAAAATTAAGAACCATTGCGTGGGAAGACATTTCTGATATTTTATCAATAGAACATTCCCATCTGCCTTTAACATTGTCTTTTTGACGGTTTTAAGGTGTACTCAAGCAGCTGCCATCGTCATCCTTTCAACCCACACAGAGTAATATTTTTCCCTTATTTTTTTTTCCACGCTACCTCCTTGTTCTTAAAGGGCAGGCTGATGAGTTGAGGCAAAATGGGCCCCTTGCGATGGGGCACGGCATAGCCAGAGGAAGAAGAGGAGGACGACGATAAAGGGGGCGCCTTTTTTGCAGCACGCGTTCGAGGTCCAAGGAAGAAGACAGAGGAGAGAGAGAGAGAGAGACGCGTTCTTCTTCAAACCAGGAAAAAGGAACTGCATAAAAGTGAAGGGGCAGGTGATCAAAATTAGGAGTGTTGGTATGGCCGACGCATTGGAAGTAATCCAGAAGGGATAATGGGATGAGGAAGCTGTGCGACGACCGTTGGCCTCTCCACCGTCCGTCCGTCCGTCTACAAACAATCCCCATTGTGGTTGATGTTCATTACACGGGGAAATGTATCTGATCATCTGCACGGAAAGGTGGGTTGGTGGAATCACCCTTCTCCTCCTCCTCCTTTTTTATGTACAGAATTTTTTTTCTTTTTCTTCGGTGTCTATCAGAAGTAGCGAAACGGAAGAAGACCCTTGTGTTCTGGAAACGTTTAACCTCCAAAGGAGTGAGATGTTTAACAAAGAAGTGAACGGCAAACACTGCACTCGCTATTGCGATTTTCCTCAAGGCATCTCAATTGATTAGAGCAAATTTATCTTGTGGCCGATCGTTTAATGGAGTATATTTTGGAATATTACATGACATGGGCGTTATCTGCTTTTTTTTTCCTTTAATGTATCTCGAAGCTTTATGAAGAGCTAATTTCTTGTATAAGATTGTAACTTGTAATTTTGTGAATAGTTTAAGATAATTAAGTTCCGTGTTGATTAAAAATCAGTTGACGTCACAATAAGGGTTCCTTAAAACGTGTGCAGAAAATGATTAATTACATGTAGCTTACTCTTATTAAACAAAATAGACATTTTTCTATACTTTGTTTCGTATTATCAAAATATGAAAGCTTCAATTTTTAATCTAATTTTTTTCTATTCAGTTTTCTTATTACAGATGTTAAGTTCTAATTGAACTTTTTACCGAACTTATGTTAATGTTGTAATAGAATACGATATAAATGATTTGTTAGAATCCTTGCCATATTTTAATTAATTATTTCCTTTATCAGAATACTTTTTTTAATTATTTGATATCTTTCCTGAAGCTCTTCATTTTTTTAACTTAGGGTACAAAGTTCAACAGCTAAGTAATTTTTCTCTTCTGAACTCGGTGATAAGACTTCAGTGAAATATAGTTTATAACTTTTTTTAACGATCCTTTTTTTATTATTATCAAATCTGTTACTATTTAAATATTTCAGGGTGTTGAGGAATTCTAGGAAATTTATTTTCGGCTGTACCTTAATTCAAGATAAAATGCCGCCGTTGCCGTATTAAATAAAAATATGATATTAAAAATACGAGAGCAGAAAGTAATCAACAGTGTGTAATTTTTTTTTTTTAAATTTTATTTCCTTCAACATTTCTTAGGCTTGTTACTCGAGTAAGTTCGCTGATATTTCTTTTTATGTTGTTTCTTCGCTAAAGAGTTTGTCAAATAAACTGGTTTACGTAGGTCATTTGCTCTCTATTGATTCTGTTTTTTAGCTTTTATCAGAATCGTCGTATCAGAATTCGCGACATAACGTTTACAGACGTCCAATGCCTGTTGCTTCTGAATCACAAATTAATCGTCAAAGCCTTGGCTTTTATCTTACTCAAAATTCTTTGACCGCAGTGTAGTTGCTAATAATCAAATTGCTTATTCTATGGTTGAGTGATGCATTAAACATTATATTCTTATCTTACATTGGAAAATTTACTTAGAGACATTTTTAATCGCATAGTGTAAATGAACCAAAAATTCACCTTAATAAGTGACTAATATTAACGAAAACTAAACAAAAGAAAACAAAAGAACAAAAGAAAAACCTTGCTAGCTATTATATTTAAAGCTCTTACTTGCTTGAATTCTTATTTGTTTCTGGTTCTTGATCTTAGCTCTTTAAATTTCCAGACTTTTCCTTAACCTAGACCTGACCTATTGGATCGTCTATAGTTGTTTAAAAAATCCTCTGAAATTTATTGAGTGATATTAACGAATCAACGGTCTGCAAGAAATACGAAGTGTGGAGCCGACGATCAAATTTAGGAAATTAAAAATATTTTTATAAATTTTATTTGGTCGCATATTTTTAATTCTAAACGAACTGAAGATCATCCATGACAAATCTTAAGGGCAAATTATCTTATTTCATATAATACCGATGCCAGAGCTAATAGAGGAGCATGGAATTGATAGATATTTATGCTTTGAAAAAGAATTAATGAATAATAAAATGGAAGAAGAAGATTAGAATCATGAACACGAAAATTGATTCCGAACAGCTATAAAACGAAAACAATTCATATGGCCGTCTTAAATGTTTAACTTATTCGATAACATTTTCAAGGAATTATAGAAGATAACGAATTCACTCGAAGTGATTTGAAATAAGCTTCTTTTTCCACAATTGATAAATAAAAAAAATCCTTTAAAGTAAATGCCCTCTCTTTTGTTCCTTTCTTCGGTAAAATTCTAAGAAATTGCTTCGACGCAAGATTTTTTAATCTTTCCCTATGGTTTTAGAATTTATCTTGATGTGGAGTGTATCTTGCTGTGCCAATTGAAGCCAAACAGCCCTTGAAATATCATTGAAGAAAATGTTGGATAGAAAATATTCCTTAGAAAAGAAACTAACCGACCGCTACAACACAGGACGTAAATAATATAAGATAATACGAGGTCTATAAATAAGTAATATAAATGCTAATTAAATAATTAAGATCGAAAAAAAGTTAAACTTCAGTAACCTGGGATCAAATAAGGGACTCGAAGCCAGATGCTCGTGATCCCAGGTCGCAGGATTTTCCTTTCGTTTTTTAATCGTGATTTTTGTTAGCGCTTTTTCTCCAGTATAATTTTATTCAATGCCATTCATTTAGAATTTTTTATTAAGTCTCATTAAAATAGTAGATAAATTGTGAAAAAAAATTAGGTTTCTATGCGCCACGTGAAAAATCCATTTGCAGTCTATGTTTATGAACATCTTTAAAGATATTTGAAACTTCGCTGCCAATAAAGCTTGATATTCTCACGTCACACGCCGATGAAGGAGATAGTGTCTCCGAAATGTACAGTCATCAAAGGGAAATAATCTACACTTGAATTTTACTCTAAGTTTTGCCGTTTCAATATTAATTTATTTTTAATAATTTAATATTACATTTAGAGTGTTAACATTATAAGATTATTAAATTTAAATAATTATAATTAAAAAAGCTATTAAAACAACACCTTAGCATGAAATGTAATATTAAGTATTAAACTCGTGTGGATTATTTCCTTTGGTTGACTGTACATTCGTGGCTCTGTATTAAAAATTTCATTTGTGGAATTCTTGTTTCTGTTTTTTATTTAGTTTATTAGTGTTTAATAGCCCTTATTTATTAAGAATATTTCTTTAGAGTATTCATTTTCTCCCCCTCCCCCTCACTAAATTTTCTCAAATATAAAAGATCAGAGTTAAAGTTGTATGACGGATTTTATTTCAAAGAGGTTTTATGTAAAAAGCGTAAATATAATAGCGAACTTCTAATAGCGACTTACGTGAGAAATCTATCGTTTTTATCTTAAGTGAAGTTTTCTGATTGGTTTAAATTGGACACTGATAAGTTCTTGTTGTTTGAATCAGTTTAAGTAAACGAATCGTGTTTCGAAATACAGTTTTTGTAGATATCCGTTAAAAAACCGTTTTATTGATTGTTACAATTAACAATATTGCAGTTTTCGTAATTTAAAAAAAAATGTTTAAAAGAGGCTATTACGAAAGAGAAATATCATATTCTTTAAACAAATTTTTTCCATAGGAATTTAACTCGTCTTCTCGGTATATGATCATTTTAAATCTATAGAATATGGCCTTTTTACAATCTTCTATTTCAATCTCGTAACGAAAAAGAGTTACGGTCTATATGAAAAACCAAACTAGATTTCGTTTAACATTCAGCAAATAAGGTTAAGTATGTTTGCAAAGTTTTTAATATAAATTCATATTTATGATTTTGACTCTTCGGACGGATGGACTCTGGCTCGAAGAGGCCGCAGGCCGCCCATCGGTTGCCGTTGGAGAGAAGGAGCGGCATCGAGTGCGGCTGCCTGTATAACCGCCAGTGAAGGAACGTGGGATGAGTAATAGCTATATATTAACTTTTACAATGCCAAGTTATGAGATACATTGGGTGCATAATTTCCCCTTTTATCTCACCTGCTCGTGATTGTTAAAGTGGGGGAGGAAAAGGAACAGGTGAGAAGGGGAAGTCATCTAATCCCTCAGGTGGATGCCTGCATATATGTATCTACCCCCTGCTGACGTCCGCACTCTTCTCCCCTTTCATCCCTACGGCGCCTGCGCGCACTCCAAGGACCCCCTCTTGACAATGAGTAATAAGGAGGAGACGACAGAACAAATGAAAATGCGCACTCACTAACTGTTTATAGTAAACAGCTGCTAAAACTAATTCATCATGCCACCAAAGGTCTCGCTCACTTCATTCCGTCCATAGGCTATTCTTGTGAAATCTCTCGGAATGGAATGTGTCGGTTTTAAAAAAAATCGTTTGAGCGTTTAAATTTATAACCGTTTTCTGGTGAGAGATGAGTATATAAAGAGGCTATATCTCGTATATTTAATTACTCTAATCATAAATAATATTTTTTCTTGTATTATTAACTCGTTTAGCCTTTTAGAAGAAATTTTAAACATTCTATTAATCTAATATCGATAAGCAACATATTAGATCGTTTAGAATATTTTTTCGTTAACTATTTTTAACGCTGTCATATGTCGCAATTTTTTAATATAAATTTCTTAATGCGAAAGGTGTTCAGTAAAACGTTGCGCGACTGTAATAATTTATTAATCTTTACTTTAACTTTTTTTCTAACGTTTTAAATTCTTAATGTTGATGAGCAAAGAAATAGCATTAATGACCATTCTGCAAGTTTAATTCCGAAATCGTTTAAGTCGGCATTGCTGCCGTTCACGCAAAATCAACGCCTTCCAATTAACTCGAAATTTCACGAGACAAATTGTTTCGCCACGATGCACACAGTGTGTGGAAACGAAACATAATTTTTAAATTCATTAACGAAAAAAAATTTTTTTTTTACAACTACGCTGATAGTAAAAAATATATATATTAACGCATTAAGAATAAAGTGTATTTTAAATTGATGATTTTGTTTTCAAGCTGCGACGGTTTCGTAAGCAATTTAATTCACCGTCGTTGGTTGCATCTGTAAGTTTCGGCCCGGCGTTATGAATTCAAATGGGGGGGTAATTTATTATAAGGAAAGAAATAGGTTTCGCGCCCCGAAGGCGGAAAAAATTAAATAAGCGAACAACAACAAAAAAAAGCCCACTCAGTTCTGAAAAGATTTATAGATTAATTTTAATTGGGAAAAAAGAAGGCCTAAGATGTTGATGGAGGGAAAGGGGAAGGAGGAGGAGGGGAAAATACTGACGTTGTCTTCTTCTTTCTCAAGCCAAGAGAGACATAGAAAAAAAAGATGAGGAAAAAAATAAAAGATAAAAAAAATTAAACAAAAAAAAAACTTTCCAGAAAAAATAAAAACGAAATCAAACCAAAGCACCTTCGCTTTATTTCGCAGAAAATAGGAAACAACGAGCAAAAGGGAAGGGAACGAAGTGTTCATTGAAAAGAATGAATGAAAAGCATCAATGATAAGTCACTTTTCTATTTATCTGTAACGATGTATTCTGTAAAAAAAAAGTTTTGTATTAAGAAAAAAAAAAAAAAAAGTCAACGAGCTTTTGATAAAATTTAATTTCAAGTGCCTTCGAATCCTGTAATGGTGTCTTCTAAATAAAGATTTATATCGCAAAATATTATTAAAGTAATATTTGATTTCGTAGAAATAAATTTATAAAACTGCGTTAAATTTCATCTCCTTCAGAAAGAAATAAAGTTGTTAATCCCAACTGAAGTATATGTAGGGAAAAATTATATGAAGCTTCTGCTGGTGTCCCTTTATTTTTTTTCTTCTTTTAAAGTTGTTGAAATCCCAAAATCCAAACGAAAAATCCAGTTTGTAAATCCAGAATATTTAAAAGCAGTTGTTGTTTCGTACATTTTAACACTAATTAAATTACTGAATAACATTTGTGAATAACATTTATGAATAAATACAAATTTTAATATTTTATTATCCAATCCTCCGTCTAATACAATTAATCATATCTGATGTACGTACGTACTCATGAATTAAAGAGGTCATTCATTATATCTTAAACATTTTTATGATATTCGTTGTTATCTTATGGAAAAAAAAATTAAACTGAAGTAATATCTAGGTTTCATTCTCGGATTCGATATTTTTCCATTGTCAAAATGAAAGGATAATCGATACGAACCAAATATATCAAATATATGAATGTTAGATTTCTTGACTACTTTTAATGTTTAATGGAATTTCATCTGAGCTTTATTGGGATAAAGTTTGCAGATATTGTCCTTCAAATGACATGTAATATTAAATATAGTATGGCATCTCTCTGGAGAGGGTGATGCATGTAAGAGATAAGTTGTTTAAACTTCAATAATCAGAAAAGAGCAAGAGTCGTAGAGTTAAAAGTGCCTGAGAGAGATGATAAATGATATAGAAAATATGAATTCATTTTTATTTGAAATAATTTATAATCGTATGATGACTCATCCCATCAAATTTTCTTCAAGTTCCGCATTTTTTTACCATTAACTGCAATCCTATTATTAAAACCAACATCAGGGAGGGGAAATTTTAAACTTAATTATTTTTACCATTGTTATTTTAAATTATTTTTTTTGATTATAACTTTAAAAAAATAATAATTTTTCATTATTTCAACGATTTTTTTCGCAACTCATCAAAATTCGCTCTACCGATATATGCACTTTAGCTCGTATCTGAATAAACCAGTTCTCAAATTAGATTCAGAAGATTCAAACTACTAGAATATAGATATACAAATGTTAGAATTTTAGAATACAATTAATTTGGAGCTTGGCAAAGAAACATTAAATATAAATGGAGATTCCTTTGCTTTGTCCGAAATTCAACGTAATTTTACTTTTCTTTATGTCAAAAAGATTTATAGAAACGAATAGCGTGAATAGAGAGAAACAAAGGACAGGATCATCTATTTATAAGTTCAAGAATAAAATGGAATTAATAAAGCTGGCTAATATTGTTGCTTTATGAGAAGGAAAAATATCAACCAGTTATAATCAGAATAAATAGAAAAATAAATGAGCGGGTTATTATTAAGGTGTGTTTATTTGAATGATAAAAGAAAAAAAAAGAAGATTATTTCATCGGGGAAATGCTTCTTTTCCCAGTGAAACGCTATAGGCTCGCTAACTGTTGAAAATAACCAATGAATGGTGCTTCATCTTATCTTTCATGCGTTTTTTACTGATAACAAAGCTAAATCTCGTATTTCTTGTTTTCCAAATGAAAAATATGAATGATTTATAAATTGATGAATTTACTATGTTTTTTTGTTATTTAAGAAGCGCGATCTAGGATGGGCCACTTTTTCATAGAAATGCTTACTTTGCGTTTTTTCTGTAAATTAACTAAAGATAAAATGTCAAGATTAAAAAGGATTTTTAAAATTAAAAAAAAACAAATAATAGAAGAACAATAGTTGTAAATTCTTTACAAAATTATAATAGTTGTAAAATAAATTGAAATAATAAATAAAATATATAATTCACCAATTATAGTCCAATATTGTATGAGATGGTTGAGTCGAAGATGTTGAAGAAATGAAGATCAGAAGAAAATTGACGTGTTGAAGAAGGTGGTCTTATAAAAGGAAACTGGAGATATTGAAGGATGTTGGAGAGAAACGTTGAAAGATTGTAAAATTATGAAGTTTTATTTGAAGAATTTAACTGCATTGTTTCTTTCCCCAACAATCTCAGCAATCAAATTAAGTTTAAACTTTCCCACATTGTTCAATGTTTAAAATATAAAATAAAAACTGTTAAACTTTCACCTTAAAAATTGCATTAAAAAGTATAAATATAATTAAAAAAAAGGTAAAAGTGTGGTGGCGCGTTTATTTTATTATGTAGTATTTTCTTTTTAAAATTTAATATTAAACGCCCCACCACACTTTTATCTTTTTTAAAAAAAATTATATTTTATACTTTACACTGCAATTTTGAAAGTTTAAAATTTTTATTTTACATTTTTTTTATTTTCTTTTTAATCTTTATTTAAAAACAATAAGCTTTTATATGACGACTATAAAACCAAAGAAACCTTGGAAGTCTGCCCAGTCGGCTACATCTGTATCTCGGGAAAGCGCTGAAAGCTAAATCGATATTTGGCCATTTGTTTTTTAAGGTGTTCCCACAAATGTTCTACTGGATTGAGATCTGGAGATTGTGCAGGCCACTCCAGAACTTCAATTTCATAATCTTGGAACCACAGTGTGGCAGGGCATGCTCGATGTTTGGGATCGTTGTCTTGCTGGAATATAATCTCTTGTTTGTCTTGTCCATGAAAATCCAGAGTAGGGATGAAATAGTTATCCAGAATGTTGCAGTACAGAGCAGCGGTCATCCTGCCATCAATTCGACACATCAAGCCAGTTCCTGTAAATGTCATGCAACCCCGAATCATCAGATTGCCACCACCAAATTTAACAGTTCCGTTCACGTCCCATTCTGTTAATCCTGATCCTGGACGTTTCCACATCCACGATCGACCATCAGATCGTAATTGGTTTATTTTTGTTTCGTCGGACCATATAACTCTTTTCCAGTCATCCTGGGTCCAATGTTGTTGCCGTATCGCGAACTGGAGACGCCTTTCTTTGTGTTTCTTTGGCAGTTTAGGCTTTTTCTTTTTCACTGCAGATTTTAATCCTGATGCTTTGAAATGTCGATGAACAGTAGAGCAACTGACACTTGTTCCAGATTCAGCAATAAATCGCTAGGTCACTTCGACAGCATCTGCAGCATCTTTATTGGTTATCATCCGAATCGGTTTTCTTTTATTATTTGCAGTTAATTTTTGTGGACGACCTCCTTTCATCTTCTGTGCATTTGGTCTGCAAGATGCACGAACTCTGTTTACAGGTGTGCGTCCAGTTCTTAATCGTGACTGAATATCTCTTGTAGAAAGCCCTTCATCAATAAGGGCAACAATGTTATTGCGTGTGTCTTTGGAAATAGGCTTCATTGTTGACAGTTATGCAGAACTTAGCTTATTAAACTGCTGGATTAAGGAATTGTAAAAATACGTTCTAATGGAACAATCCAGGCTGATTACATTCATTTGAAGAGGGGGTGCAAAACTGTCCCAATGACAAGTTGTCGGTTTTTCTTTAATTACATAAAAAATAATCTTTGAAAAATTTTGTATTGCACTTAATTCATGCTCAGATATTGAGTTCTTAAATGAAAGCAATGGTGACTCTATTGAATGTATATAATATCGATAATGGATGGATGAACATCTCGCTCTCTAACATCGGGACAGTTTTGGAAGTCACTGTAATACAATACAAATACTCTTGCTTGACACCAAGGAACCAAAGGATAGCGCGTTTTAATTTGCGCCATCTGTTGTTTGTTTTGTGAACCAAAGTATATCTTGACCGCATGTATTCAACTACCAGGTTAAGAGAGTTTAGCCTAGAACTCGGCTTCTAGGCGCCGTAATACGATAAATCACTTCATTTTTTAAGTTACAACTAAAACAATGCAACTGTGAAAAACCGCGTTAATTTTCGTGTAGTAGTTTTTACGTGATGAGGTAATAAACAAACATACAGACAGACAAAATTTCTAAATATGATTATTTTGAGTTCTGTTAGTAAGACCTGACGCATAAACTTTTCTTAAATGTTTTCTATGTACAGACACCGGGTTAGCTGCAGTCTTATTATAGGTAAAGATGACGCTGGCTGATCATAAACAATCCACAACGATGTCACAATCAACAACCTTGCTAGCAATGATGATCAAATTAACAACGATAACAGTAAACAACAACACAGGCCATCCTTACATCATGATTGCACTTTATACTTATTAAACTTAAATATTAAATTACTTACGAATAAATGAAAGACTAGTGAGACTAACGATTGAAATATGCATGGTCATCAATAAGACGCCGTTGGGGAAAGTTGCAAAGCTGTAGGTAGTCAGGGAGTGGGCAAAATATTGATTACAAAATTGCGCACAAACACCCAAACAAGTGAAGTTAATAGAAGCGTGTAATATTCCAACTGAAGATAAGTCTGGATAGACTGGAAAGCGTTTTTGAACTTTTATTTATTTTATTTGGACTTCATTTCTTCTGATCTTCAATTAATATAATAGTTGTCAATTCTTTGTTATTCGATGTCACTAACTTTGAAGACCTAATTATAAAAATTGCATCTCGAAAACTATTTTGGTGAGCTTTTGTACTTGGTAAGTCGGAAAGTACATTAAACCGTTTGCTAAATTTTTCACTCTAGCCTGCAGATTGTTTTAATCGGAAACTGATCTGTAATTCCAAGTAAACCATTTTAATACAAAAGAAACAAAGCTAGAAGCTTGATCTTAATAGATCAACAGAAGATATTTTAAATTCTTTATTTCTCACGTTGTATTATACTTCTGAAATATCAAATTATTAACTTAACGTCCATTTTATAGTTATACAAATATCAAAAGAATGTAAAAATAACTACTGAAGATATCCATATAGGACGAAAGTTAACTATAGTAAATAAAAAACAATGATATTGTAAATCTGGACGTCATTTTAATAAATTGATATAATGGATATTTTGTTATATTTAACGGTTAGCGCGTTTCGAAGTATAGCGTCATCAACATAGCGAAATCGAATTTTATTTCCGAGCAATAGCGAACCATTATGATGAGGTTATTTCTTTCGTGATATACGAAAGGAACAGGTGATTAAATTACCATTATTCTAGATAGCTTTTTAATGAATTTTTGGTGTCTTACACATATTCAACGTTTTAACGAAATTTAATGTCTTATAAAATCCAGAAACTTTCAGTGTACCCTTGTACAAATTAATTGAAACAAGGCATGTTTTTGGAGATATTTTTTCATGACATTTGCTGCTTTCGAATGATTGATAGTATCGGAAATCTGCAGTCAATAGAAGAAATGATGCGCTCGCCAGAATATATTGAAGTTCTACGAAAGAAAGTTATTCCAGAGCTGGAAAAAAGGTATTCTGACGGTACTGAGATATTGCAGAAGGATCCAGCCCCCTGTCACACATCGAAAGGAGTGGCGAAATTCATGATAGAGCAGCAAATACAGGTACACGTACTTGATTGGCCAAGGAATTCTCCGGACATAAATCCCACGAGAATTTGTGAGCTATATGCTAAAATCGCCTCTATGCTGTAGACTGTACGACTATGGAGAAGTTCATTCAGGCGCTGATCCAAGTGTGGATACAGTGATCCTAAAATCAACAGTAACCAGCGGCAGCGCTAGCTTCTTCGGCGCCCCCATGCGATGCTATGCAAGCCTCAAAAATATACGCCCTTTCAATCTTACGTTGGCGCCCCATCCTACAATGCGCCCCCATGCGATTCTAATAAATTCATTGGTTGTTTCAATTAATTTGCAAAGGATGTATATTTGTTATTTAGCCTGTAGAAATAGATATAAAAAATAAAAGATTATAACCATTACAGGCAACTTCACAATAAACGTATATAAATCATATCTTAAGCCAAAGTTCATTTTCGTAATTGAAAGTATAAAAGAAGATGAATGTGCATAATCTTCAACGCACAGTAGGTAAACTACACTCATTGTCAAATAAAAAGTTGCACCCATAGAAAACCTATGGGATGCTATGGGACGTTCTGTTAAGACTCCACCGCTACCACCAGAGACAAGAGTTACAGTCATGGTATGAGCTGAGTCAAGACTACGTTAAGAACTTGTACGACCCCATGCCACAAGGTGTGACAGAATGCGTTAGAAATAATGGCGGCTCCATCCTATTGAGAGTTGTAATGATTTAAGCATTTTGTCATATTCACGCTCTTTGTTTAATCATTTGTTGTTGGTGGTGAGAACTTCCTTTCAAATATCTTTTCGATCTGACGATCCTTTCTGGGTGCAACTTTTTTTTTTTTTGACGATGAGTATATTTATCTGTTGGTCTAGCTAGATCGAACCGTCATATTTGTCTTTCGATAGAAGCTTTATGATAGCTTTCTTCTGAAGAAAAAAAAAAAGATCTCGTCCGAAATTTTAACATAATTTCCGACGTCATAGGCAAATCATACTAGGCGTCGAGATATCAAAACTCATACTCCCGAAGATATAAGTCAAAGATGAGTTCTTCAAGATTGCTGTGAGTAATATGGAAAGATCGGATTTATTTGTTGTAAAAATGTTATATACTAAAAGATGATTTAATTTGTACTTCTGCATATGAAATTAACTAAAGAAAATGTTCAAATTCGTTAAAGAAAAACGCGGAACTTTTGACTTGTGACGATCATATTGACGTTTATAATGTATGAGCATTTAAAAATATGTTTAGTGATATGTTTCATTAAGTCATAAAATTTTAAATGGGGTATATTAATTTAAAAAATTGATAACTATAATTTAATTCATTTCCTTCTCTTTTATATATAGTTAATTTGCGCACTATCTAATGAATTTGAAATTTTTATATTTCTTAGTAAAAAAAAAAAAAAATCACTGAGAATTTGAATACATACTTTTGAATTTGAAAATGGAGAGAGGTGGAACTGAGAAGACGATGGGTAAATGACCATGAAAGAGCTTTTTTTTTTTATTTAATTTTTTTTTTTTTTTTTTTTTTTTTTTAGCTGTTAATATTTTTTCCTGCTCTGCACAGAGGACAATCGATTCTCATTAAATCTTCCGAAATTGCTTATGGAGGTTAGCAAAATGAGAGCCCAAGAAGGGATTTCTTTTCACTTTTTTTGTTGTTTTACCCAAAAGCAAGAAAGAGAGCAACAACATAGAAGGGAGGGGGGGGGGAGAGGAAGGCGGAGGAGGGTGTGGACGATGGAAACGGGGTTGAGGGAGAGACAGACATAATGATCAGACTGGAAAATGCCTCACACTGAGAGAGAATCAAACGAAGAGACCAATGAGGAAGTCAGCCTAAAACTAAAGCCGAAAATAATTATCTACAATTACCATCACAGTTCTCATTTCCACGGAATCACAGATGAATTTAGTCAATAGCCAATTAGGCCGCCTTTTGCAGAATTTCCAACTCGGGGGGCTTCGGAACTGGTTCAGTCCTTCGCTTAATTGAAAGGAAAGAGAAATTGTTGGTCGATTCTTTTTAATGCCTAGCTCAGACCATTTGCAGAAACAAAAAAGAAATAAAAGAGAGTGAGAGAAATATAAGTGGAGAACTGAACCCTTTAGACCATTTATTCTGACAGATTTACTAAGGTCGACTGAAACCATAAAAGACTTGGAGTGAGAAAGCGTTTGCTTAAGAACTTAAGTAAAGAGAAGGTACATCTATTTTAAAATACGTGTATAAAGCTCATTTAAGTTTTTCAATAGTATAAATTTTATAGAACTCGCAATTAATAAATATCAAGAAATGTTGAACGACATTTTATAAAGATCATTAGAAGGTGAAATATCAATTTCTACAGAATCTTCTCATAATTCTTGTAGATTTGCATGAATTTTTTATAAACGGCATTAGTTTCCAATAATATGAAATTAAATGGAACCTCGTATTTAATCTCATATAAAATATTTGAGAGATTCTATTTTAATGCCACAATTAAATTTAAGCTTAAATTCCGAAATTAAGCAATACTTCCACACGATATCGCGTGTCCATGTGCTCCCGTTAGAACCAACATTACTTGAAGAAATTTGGATGAAAGAGATGGACCACCAAACCAGACATCTTTCATTGTTTTGCTCCTTTGAAATGAGTTTCATAAACGAGAGGTACAGGAGAAATTTTACAAATTGCGTTTTCAAGAATCGAAAGAGACTACAGATGTGATTGTTGATTTTTGTTTGACAGGAAGAGGATTTTAACAGTGCTTAGTCGTGACCACCGAGAGATAAGGGCTAATTCAAGACTTATTATTGGTAGAAATACGAATAACAATACTCTTCTAATGATGACGTAACAATGTATGAAGTTTCATTGCACAGGCCTTATCTCTCGGTGGCCACGGTTTAGTCCACTCATAGCGTCATTTGAGGAAGACACTCTCGCCTCTTACTTAGTATTGTCTTCGTTCACTTCATCTACATCAACTGAAACAAATTGGAAGTGTTAATTACTTTTAACAGTCAGCGTATTCGCTGAGATCAATTGCTATCTCAGCTCTTTCTCACAAAATCTTACTCTGCTTCAACAACTGATACATTCTGAGGTAAAGCTGCAAATACAGCTTTCAAAAAAACAATGAGTTATGCAGTTCCCTGTGACACTGTACCATGCTGAAGATATTAAGAACAGTGAGGGAAGACAGGAAAGTGTGGCCACCAAAAACATTGTGCACGTATACGAGAAAAATATCAATTGGAACACTGCAATAAAAACGTAGGATGCGGGAACATTTAGGTTTGCATTAGATAAAATGCGGGATTTTTTTTTAACATTTCTGATATAAGAGTTTCGTGGAAAACGTAAGAAACGGGAAATTTAAAACCGGGGTTCTACTGTATTACTTTTGAAGTTTAAGCACTAAAGTAAAAAATTCTACATTAATAACTGAAATTTCTAATCAAAACAAAAGAACAAACGAAAATCACCAAAACACTTTTTTCTATTAGTCTATGCATTTTTTATTTATTTTGTATTTGATTGACATGCAATACTTAATTGATTTTTTTTATTGATCCCGATTTTACGTTTTCCCGCATTATACGTTTTTTAATCGGTCTGACGAAAAACGTAATATCGGGGTTTTACCGTATATTTTTTAAATGTCCCTTCCAAAATTCTTCGTGTTCATGTTTATTGTATAAAGTTTAAAAAAAGAAAAAGTAGTTTGTCTTAATGATTCAATACATGTATTATGAAAAGTATAAGACCCTACTGTATAAAAAGTAACCAAATTTTAAGAATTACATTCGTTTATTTATTTTTTTTTTATAATTTTTACAAACGGGCTAATACATTTAAGGCATCAAGTGCATGAATGATTGAGTTCCTCTTGTGGACTCAACCAAACAATCAGGAAAGAAAGAAAAAATAATAAGTCCGTTGATAGACATGACGATTAATTATAATTATAATAATTAATGAGAAACACGAAGAGTTGATGCTTTTTAAATACTAAATTTTTAAAAATTACATTGTTTTTATTTTTTTTTCAAAATAATTAATCAGATACATTATTGTCATTGCACTTATGAAATCTTTTGTTTCCTTCAGATTTTATATCATTGAGGAGTGAATATTTGAAATCATTTTGCATTGTTAACTATCTTTCTTCAATCTAAGTGTCATTTCGTAGCATCTGAAGTGTAGACTTCGTTCCTTAACTGAAAAAAAAATCTCAAGGAATTAATATGAAGGCTAAATTAATTTGTATGGCATTTCCACACGAATTTCTCATAAGCTGGCTTTGGAGTTTGGAGATTTGCAACACAATAGCCAATTTTGATTTGAGTTCCACGAATGGTGAAATTGAAATTTGGCTTTTTGACAAGAAAAGGTTTCCTACCTTTGATGTATCATGACTTTAGTCCTCAGCTATCGCATCAATCTTAAACACTTAATGTTCCACACAGAAAAAAAAGTCAACATATAATGTGAATATTATTCTTAAGAGTCATTTCATAAAATTATATTGCCATCAGAAATTACGTGGTTGTTTTCAACAGACTTTTGCACGTGTAAACTGAGTATAATTAACGGTTATGCTTTTTAGAACATCCCATAATTATATAATTTTAATTTCCTTTTATGTTTAATATTTAGTAACTGTATCTTGGATAAAATTACCCGGTCAAAGAAACCGAGAAAGACATGATATACTATTTCGTGAAGACGTTTCGCTCCCAAAACACATTAATATATGCGAAAGGTGCAATTGTCTTGTTTAAGTAAGAAGCTAGAATTTCTTTTTTTTTTCTTTTAATTTGTAGTCATGGGGTCGGGATAAAAGTTTGACGAGCCACCTACTCTTCTTTATCTTTTTTTTTATTTTTTCTTCTTCACATGAGGTTGTGGCTTCACGAATTCGGGCCCTCGGTGTCATTACCACAAGCGGTTTGAATAATTAACTCTTCTCTACAATTAAGTGTTGTTCACTGACAGGCACTTTTGGTGGTTCGTCAGCCTCCAAATACTAATGAGGAGCGTTTCGATTCAGAGCCCGTTTTTAAAGGGATTTTATTTGTGTCTCTGTTTGCAAATGGGAAAAAATTGTACGGGGGCGCCCAACATTAAAGGGAAATCGGCTTCTCACACTCCGTTGGTGGAGTGGGGGAGGTGAAAGATTTTCCTTCTTTGCCTTTCATTTGGCTTGCCGTCGAATTCATTTTCTTCTTCGCGAATTAACGGATGATCCACAATGCTTTTTTTTTTCCACCCGTGGAGCGGAATATTAATGAAGCGATTATGAAAATTTAGAACTCATATGTACATTTATAGAACAAGAAAAGAGAAGTAGAGAGGGAGGGCAAGAAGACACGGAACGAGCGAACAAATCTAATTAAAAATAATCACTCTTTATTTAAAAAAAAATTCAAGATTAACTTAAGCGTCTCTTAAAAGTTTGCTTCGCATATTTTATACAGATAATTGATCTCCTTCCCCCCAAATTTCAATTATAAGAAGAAATAATTTGATTTCGCATTTCGTAGAATTCACAATCGCTGCTGTTCGTTCATGCTGTTCACGAGGAAATAATTGAAAATGATAATCCAAATTTAATTAGACAGCTACTTTTTTATGTGGGTTAAAATTTGTTTTATTCGACCCTTAATTTTTAGATGCTGAGCGTATAAATGAAGGGTCGCACTCGTATTCAAATAAATGTCGCCAATTTATAATTACAAGCTAGGTGCGACTTTATAACGATGAACACACACGCGGCATACAAATTTAATAATTACAAGAAGAAGGATAAATCTGACTTATTTCCAGTGTGACTTTGGTAGCTGAAAATGACGAATTCACTAAATTTTAGATTACAATAAGCATTTATGGAAAAACGTGTGGATATATTATACAATTTTATAGTTTTTATCTAATGAAAATTATATCTAATCGACTTTTTTCGATAAAAAGGTCTTTTGGAAGAGACAGCAGAATGTGAATGGGGAAAAAATTCTGCTTTGGTGAATGATTAATGGGAATGACGTATAGTAAAAAAAAAAATGGTGGGTCGATTTAGTTAGTGCTTTTTTCTTCTTCCTTAGATATATGGACGATGGATGGTGAAAAACGTGGGATTTGTGAGAACTAAGGGCTGAATAGCAGAATGCATATGATATCGAAACTCAAAGCAGTGTGCTGGGCATCCCCTCAAGCCCGTGTATACGTGAACCCTGAAAGCGGCTCACGTGAACAGCCGCGTGTAGGAGAATCCCGGCGTTTATTAGAGACCAGCGGTTATTTAGCAATCTTAATTTTGAAACCCGGCGTTTATTAGAGACCGGCGACAATTGGAGACTAGGCGTCTATTAGAAGATATACGGTAGGAAACAAAGCCAAGCTCTATTTTCAAGCATATCTTAGTCACCATTCTCTCCTATGATCATTAGGCTTGAATAATGACCGAAAAGATGAGATCATAAGTGCAAGCGGCCGAAAGGAGAATCCTAAGAGGTGTGGCGGGTGTTACCTTAATAGGTAGATTGTACAGCAGCACTATAAAGGAGTCTTTAGGTGTTGAACCGCTACTTCTCCGCATTAAGAGATCTCAGTTTTGTTGGGATGGCCACGTGATACGGATGCCGCAGACTAGTCTTCCTAGGCAGTTGCTATTTTTCAAGCCAGTGGGTAAAAAGACCAAGGGTTAGCCTAGAACCAAGTGGCTAGAATCTGGGTTCGCGCCTGATGTCGAGGATCGCGAGCGCTGGAGATCATCCATAGGACTGCTGCCCCCGCGACTCTAACGGATAAGCGGGTTTGAAAATAAGTAAGTAAACATTTTTCTAAATCTTCCACGAATTCTTCTAATGTTTTATTTTAATGATTTATTTTAGTTTGTGTAGATTTTGATGTTTTATGAATAAAAGGAAAATAATTTTAGAGAATTATTTCCAAGCCGCTACTTGTTCAGATGTATTTGTTCTCATGAAACTATTCATCTTTAAATAAATATTTAAATTTATTCATTACAGCATCTACTGTTTGTTAATTTTGGTACTACTTTCATGAAGACATGGTTTACGTAAAAATTGGTAGGAGTATTTTACTGTTTTAGTAAATGCTCAACGTTGTATAATAACATTCATTGTCCTAATGTCAAAGACCGTTTTTTTTTTGGTTTTTTTTTTTTAGTATGTCATTTAACAAATTAACACGTCGTCATCATTTAGCTGAGTTTGTTAAATGAAATGACAAAAAATATCCGTCTCTCTTAATTAACTAATGTATACAAATGAAATGCAGAATAATTAAAAAAAATTCCATCGTTTTGGCAGGAATCTTTACGTTCATAATGTTTATTAATGACTTGTAGCTAATTTTGCAGGAATGTTTGTAATTAATCGAGCACGAGCAGCCGCTTTAATATCCTTCCCAAACGAATGTAAACTAGTCACGTGGGACTTTGTACTTCTTCGAAGAGAAAGAGTTAACAAATAAGAGAGGGGAGGGGTGGAGGGGGAGTGGGCGACTCTTCACTTCCCTTGGCACTTTTTCGGGATTTAATAGTTCTTGGGCCGCCAACATGAAGGATGGAGGGTGTTGCTCTGGGCTGAACCTCTGACCACTACTAGATGACAGTGATACATTCGAAGAAGGTCGGCCATCTTTTCCTACCCGCCGCCCCCGCTGGCAAGGTTATTGCCTCGTGGGAAAGGGACACTCGACTGGTCAACGACAGTGTTGTTATCGTCTGTCGGTTATAAACAACATCGAAACGAAAGGGAAAAAAAAGATCTTGACGAGTAAAATGAGTTGATTTTTTTATCGCCTTAATATTTACCAAGCCTTTCGAAATACAGGTTTTTCGTTGTATTCAATGCTTTGTTTTAATTCGATTTGTAAGCAGTTCGAAGAAAAAAAAACCCTGCTTAAATTAAGATGATGGTCAAATGATACGATAGAACAATGTTTAATTATTAGAAAATTATTACCGGAAAGAAAGTTTAATAACTATAATCGTCTGTTTTTATCATAGGTTAATCATTTTTTTTTTCTTTTAAGAAATATTATCTTAAGCATTAAATCACAATGACGTAAGAATTAAGTATTTGCCCGTTGTAAAGTTCCTTGTTTAGAAGGTAAGCTTGCGAGACTGCTCTTAAAAAGATTATAAAATGAAATGTCAAGAGATATTCTGGGTTTGGTAGATCATTAGTGATATTTGATTTCGTTAAGGAAGTATAAAAAATTGTTATAAAAATTTGTATAAAAAATTATGCATTAAAAAGTTCAAGATAACTGATAATTGTAATCGGCTGTTGGTGTTTGCTCTCAACGGCTTAAAGAGGTAGACGTAACAAATAGGAAGTAATTAGATATGAAAAGAATGATTTGAGTGATGAGTTTAATACAAATTTATTATATAATGGGACAAAAGAAATTAAATTTTAATATAAATCTATGATTCGAACATATTTATATGATGTGTACTCTTCCTCAATTTTGCACATAATTCCTTTATCTGAAATATGCGTCTTAGTATTCAGTTGTCCAAAAAGGAAGAGGATATTTTGAACATCTTTTGTGAACTCATCTGCCAAGCTTAAGACGGAGAATTTTACACACAATTTCATTACGATTGCATATGAACAACCTGAGTAATCCTAAAAATCTTTCTAGTAAATGGGTTTTATGGTCACTCTTTAGATAATGTATAATTTTATTTTAAAATTTAGTTAAAAAAAACTTAAGTGACGATAAATCTTGATATAACATATGGAAAATTTTAGTCTGGAAACGAACGCGAGATTCCATTTCAAAGAATCGATCTTCGCTTTGTTTCCTTTATCAAGAGAGCCGGTGGCAACACCGTCGCTTAAAATGTTACCTTTGGTCGAATGAAGTTGATGAAATGCACTCAACCGTCGAGACTCCTACCTCGGGAGTCTGAAGTATTTGTTTAATAAGGTATTTATGTCCGACACTGACAGCAAGCTCATAAATCAAGAGAGCAGCCAAGACAACCCAGAGGTCTACTTGACTCACCTTCTCCTCCTCCTCATCCCCTAATCGCACTTACAAATTCACCCCTACTAAGGAGACTTGCTTTACATAAATGCTGAATATAAATCTAAAATATTATTGCACGTTTAAATTATAATAATAATCAGTTTTAAATTTAGATGAATAAATAGTTATAATTATTAATACAGGAACCACAACATATCCACTTTTAAGAATAACGGAAGAAATCAATAAATAGTAAGGTTGAGTTTACTGAATACAGATGTTCATGAATATTTGATTTCTTCGATTTAATTTTGATTTTTGTGAGAACAGTAAATTAACATTAGTCCGAGAACAAATATTATTTAAATCCCTCCCAAACAAAATTTTTTGATGAAAATTTTATCTAACTGTGTTTAATGATTTGTGTGTTTATTTGCCAGCTCATGAATAAATAAATTCTGCCACATTTTATTAATATTAACTACAATAAGAGACCATTTTTTATCCTTAACATTTTTTTTCTATCATATAAAGAGGTTCTTCTAAATAATAATTAGATTAGCTACAAGTAGGCCTATTAACATAATATGTTTAACAAAAGCCTTTAGGCTGATTGTTATTGATCATTTATTTGAACAAGTTCCTGTTATTAGAAATGCGGTATGATGTAGTGTTTACGAACGACACTCAAAAAGATTAAAATAGAAGGTTTAATGATTAAATTATGTTAATCGTTCTTTTTAAATGTGCTTTGCATGGCTTTTGAGGCTACTCTATTCTTTGGCTTCCAACTGTTTAAACAAAACTCCCGACGAAAAGTGGGGAGAGGATGAAGCTGATATGAAAATAATCGCTATCGATCAGAGATGACGCATATATTTAGAATAGTACCAAGGACAATTCGAAAAGTTAGAATTTGGCACTGAAATTGGATCTCAGTTTGTATTTAATTCCATTGATTCCTTACATCTATCAAGTTTTCATTTTAGCGTGATTTCTATGAATCACACATAATCTATTGAAATTATTCTTATTTAAGAATAACTCAAGAATGCTCGAAGAGGTTTTTATCCTACGTCAACCTCAGATGTTTAAATTACTGATTAAACCAGGAACCTTCGGTTCGAATCTAGGCTGTGGAATTTTCTTTCCTATTTTTCATCAGTATTCTTATTTAGCTCTTTCCTTTGAAGCTCGTATATTGGATATTTATCATAAAACCGAGTATATTAGATAAGTTATGTCATCATATTTTTTTTAAAATGAGAATGTTATAGCAATTATGATATAGTAATAACAATCAAAAAATAATCTAATAAAGCTCTTAAGCATTTTTTTTTCTTTGTGGAAGGTAATTACCTTTGTATAACATAATATACTGTGTTAGAGGGCAACATGCAAAAATTTTTGATACTGTTCCAAAACAATATTACATGTCTAATTTACATATCGAAGAAGTCTATGCTAATGTCAAATAGAACGTGCCTTACTGGACTTTTTTGTGATTTACACTTGTACTTGGTCGAGTGTTCCAGTGAAACCGCGAAGCGGCAGGTTCCAAGAAAATGGTAATGAGATAACGTCGAGTTTTTGCAATCGATAATCTTTAGCTGAAAAAATTGCTACAGAGTTCCGAAATGCCACTTCAAGTGTCGCCAGTACAATCACCATTCGCCGGGAACTGAGGAATCTATGTTTCCACGGCCGTTCTCCTTCTCAGAAGCCCCACAGGTAGAATCAATGCGAAGATTTTTTAAGAATGGTGTACAACTCATCGAAACTGGGCTATGGAACAATTGAAACATGTCTTAAGGAGCAACGATTCTCGGTACTTACTCTGGCAAACGTTGGGTCTAGTGGATACCCAGAAGAATGTTTCGGGGCTGACTGCCTGGTACCCACTGAAAAGGTCTCATATATGGTGCTCATTTATATTGTTTGGATTGGATCAATTTGTTTCAATACGTTCATTTTGTAAGATAATAATATGTACATGTAGAATTATTTCATAATAATATGTAAAATTAATAAATAAATAAATAAAGTTATAATAAAATTAATTCTGTAAAATTTGAGATTTTAAAATATTTTGTCGCCCAGTTTACCGTCATCCAAATGTCAAAAAAACAAACAAAAAAAAAACGGGATTGCAAAGTAATTTTTTATTAGAATTTTTTTCAAGTTATAAAATTTTCGTCGCCCACTTGGTTATCGTCCACTTGACCAGCGCCCAGTTGCATTTGTCCAGTTGACGCGTTCTCCAGTTGATTATCTCCAAGATTTCAAATCTACCGACTATATTAAGTAAAAGATTTTCGTTCAATCTCACTTTCCACTGATACGTATGGTTCCCCGTAGTCATTGGAAAGTCATATTTTATGGATGAATAAAACGGACAATGACTAAATATTTATTTAAATATCTGCGCTAGCTTGCATTAGATTTTATTTTTATGTTGGATTCACGTTATAAGCGTTTCCTGAATTACAATATGTCTTTTTGGTAATATCAAATTATACAGTTACTGATGATCCTATTGACAAATGTCAATACTGTAATAATTTATGTCCTTCAATTTTCTTTTACCTTCTCTGTTTGAAATTTCTTGCAAACAGTACAAAAAGTTATAATTTAGGAAAGATAATAAAAAGGGTTCTTCTTCCTTGCTTACGTAAGAGGTATGATTATTCCATTCTTTTTCCGATAAATCAAAAAGAAAATAAGGCAAGGCGTTTTTGTTTAGAGCTACAGGCATAGATAACTCCACTTGATTTAGATAATTGAGGATGAGTTACACAAAGAATATTTGCGATGGCTTTGTCCTGCCGCTATCCAACCGCACCTTTGTTCTCTATCAATATGCGATATACATGATCAATCAATGCGTAAGCGAATTTCATAAATTCTCTAGAGCCTCTGATAAGGTAAATTTAAGATTTTACATATCCGTCAGTGGCAAGACTGATCGCCCTTGAATTGGTTATCCAACTGAATTGTTATCCAACTGAAATGTTGCCACGCATGCCGATTTCATTGCTGCTAAGCTTTAATTTGAACTTTGGTTATGGGCGCTATTAAAAAGACGAACTTATGCGACTGTCGATATACCGATAGTTTTTGAATCCTCAGAATTTCTTACTTGCAGAAAAAATGTTAGGTTTCATAGAGACCAAAATAAATTCGAGAGAATGTTGGTATGAATACCAAGAGCTTATGGTTCGATTACTTCGATTTCTACGATCGTTCATCTTCTAAAAGATAGTAAGAAAAAAAATGAAAGACTCTTTAACCACAACACTAAATAAAAAAGAAAAATACAACCTTATCCTGTAAGCGCTTTTCGAGGGCGAAGCTCTCATCATTCAGTCTCATCTGATGTGTTACTCCCTATTCTATCTGCTGAATGATGAGAGCTTCGCCCTCGAAAAGCGCTTATAGGATAAGGTTGTATTTTTCTTTTTTATTTAGTGTTGTGGTTAAAGAGTCGTTCATTTCTTTTCTTACAGTTAACATATCCACATTCTTTTTTCCCTTGATTATTCATTCCGGGTTTTTGGAAATATTGTAGTTTTTAATTTGCCATTTCCGGGAATTTATAATTTTAACTTCTGAAAGATAATTATTGAAAATATAAGAAAAATTTGTATGCATGAAAAATCATTCTTTACAAAATTGCAGCCAATGCGAATAACAACAGTTTTTGGTTCACCCACTTTCGATGATCCTAATCATTTGTCATCATTGAAGGAGGATGAAATATTCATGTTTTAAAGAAAATTGTTTTAATTGAATCAGTTTGTTCATTTTTAACGGTTTTTCTTCAGTTTCGGTTTCTCTAATCGTTCGAATATCAAAACAGAGTTTTCTTCAGTTATTACAAATCAGCTTTTCTCGTTCTACATAAAAGAATTTATGTAGATTTTCTGCTGGTTAAAGGTAATGTTATGGAATAGCTGGATAGATAAATATTACTCATAAGACTTATTCCCCCACCCCCACGTAATCTATATATTCTCTAGCTTTAAGGTTTTCTTTTCTTTTGTCTTTCTCTGTTGGTACCCGAAATACGTATACGTATTTTCTTTTTCCTCCTTGTGAATTAGAGGTTTTCACTTTTTGGTTGAAAAGGCTTATTGCTCGGATATACACTATATGATCCAAAAATAAGGATATGGATAAATTTCATCTGAGGTATGTTTTCGAAAAGATAGAATAAAAAGAAAATGTAATACTAATACTTATATAGCCTAAATTTTATTACAAAAGATTACAGCAAAGAATGCGCGAATGGAAATACAAGAATAATTTTATAAACCTAACTCTTCATGCATCTTTTGTTGTTTTCTTCAAGTTGATTAATCCAAATCCTCGTGACCGTCGGCTGCAGACGCACGTCTAGAATAATTTGCATAAAGTTGCGCTACGTTCTTACTAGTTCCTTTTTGAAATTTTTTATTTTATGCTCTACAATATAATAAAAATTATATATTGTAATTTTTATTGTAATAATTTCTACAATACATATTTTATCGTTTGATCGGTATGTATATGTCACAATTATTTTTTGGCTATCCTGATTTCTGGACCATTTGGAACATGCACACAAAAGCACATATATCACTTTAACCCTAGTTGTTTTGTGGCAACGAAAAGTCCCAAAATTACATAGGTTTTGTGTAAATGATATACAGCAGCATTATTCAAACAAGCAGCATTTCTGTGGTCAGCAACATTTTAGAACTTTAAACGTTTGGTTGATTATTGCCTGTTTTTCTTTTCGTTAAAGGAAAGTTTAGAGTAAAAAGATCTAAACTTTCTTTAAAGAATAAAAATTTTAAAAACAAAAATCGTCATAAATATAAACGAGATTCAGAAGATACTAGAAGATTAGCGACTCAGCCATTCGTGGAATATACAGGGTGAGGCATTTATCTTGAGACAACTGAATATCTCGGAAACTAAGCATTGTACGAAAAAAATGTCCAAAATCAAAAGTGAATTTTTCGCGGGGGAAATTCATTAGTTAAAAAATTACCCCCCCCCCCCCTTGTGAGGAGGTAACTTTGAAATCTTAAATAGGAACCCTATTTTTAATGGTATATTCAGATTGTAAACAATATTCGAGATATGTTTTATTCTTGGTGTTTTTTCAATTGATCCAACCGTTTAGGAGATACAGGCCCTGAAAGTGTGGAACTTTTAAAGTTTTGAACCCAGATTTATCGATGAAGATAAAGAGATAGAGAGTGTGTCTGCAAACATTCCGATTCTATTTTTGATGGTCTTTAAGAATCCGAAGTCAGAATTTCAAAAATTCAAAAATTCAAAATTTTTTAGTGCACAAGTAAACTTTTGGGGACAGCAGTCCTATGGAGACAGTCTATGCGTGTGTATTGAAAATATTGGATTTTTGAAATTCTGACTTCGGATTCTTAAAGACCATTAAAAAGTAGAATAGGAATGTCTGTAAGGCCAACTCTCTATCTCTTTGTCTTCATCGATAAAATTAGGTTCAAAACTTTACAAGTTCCACACTTTCAGGGCCTCTATCTCCTAAACGGTTGGATCAATTGGAAAAAACATCAAGAATGAAACATTTCTCGAATATTGTGTACAATCTGAATATTTACTAATTTTACTAATTTACTAATTAATTAATTGGATCCAATACATCCATCCAGGGCCTGTATGACCAGAGGCCGACGAGTTGGGTCCCTGGATGGACCTGGATTCACGACTGCTGTATGATGGTCGCAGCAGCCGGGGGGGTAAAGATCTGCTATTACGGATGGTCACCCATCCAGTGACCAGCCGTGCCTGATGTAGCTTAACTTCCCAGAAGTTGAGTTCAGTGAAAGCCCACCAGGCCACGGCCTCCCCCTTAAAAAATATACCATTAAAAATAGGGGTCCTATTTAAGATTTCAAAGTTACCCCCTCCCCCCAGCCCCCCTCACAAGGGGGGGGGGGTAATTTTTCAACTAATGAATTTCCCCCGCGAAATAACTCACTTTTGATTTTGGACATTTTTTCGTACAATGCTTAGTTTCCGAGATATTCAGTTGTCTCAAGATAAATGCTTAGCCCTGAAATTCCTTTCTCTGTTTATCAGACTTCTTTAGTAACGCTAAAGCACCAAAAAGGCAATTTGCTGCTTCTCTTTTTATTGTACCATTCCAGTAAACAAAGAACCAGTAAGTTTACTTTTCGGAACTTTAACATTAATGTCATTTTTATTTAGATTCCAAAAGATTACATAGAGGCAAGTTTAAATATCTTATTTTCTTGCAACATCTTCTGTCAGTTGAGAATGTTGAGAATGAAAGGTTGGTTGATGGTGCAATAGCAATTCGCAAGTCCCTTTTCAATTAATTAGGAAAAATAATTTAAGAAGATGAGAAGAATTTATTCTGAAAGGTCAGAAACTTAAACTAATTATGGCGAGTAAATCTGTCGTTGTCAAACAGTGTTAAATGCTAATGTAAGCAATCCACTCGAGGAAAACCTGTGAGCTACTGGAGCCGCCATTACTCTTCCGCCTGTTGCTTAAGGTTGGGTTGTCAAGACATAAAGAGTGGAAGCGCCTTCATATAGAAAAATGGGAGAAGAGGGGATTATGAGTTTGTGACGCGAGCATGTCTTGGGGATTCAAGAGCTCCGTCTTTTATCCCCATCCATGTCTTGAGCATCCGTTTCGATGTCATCGGGTTGGCAGCTTTATGAAGACGCTCTAACCTCCAGGAGTTTCATAGTGTTAGGAAGATGAAGAGTGAACAGACGAAACAAGGGAGCTCACGTGGAGTTAAAAGAAGCCGATATTGTTGAAGCCAAAGAAAAAGAGATAGGGTGGGGGTGGGGAAAAGCAACGAAAACCAAAGGAAAAGCGATGGAATTCTTTGAACGCTGAGCGTGCGAGCGAAATTTACAACTCAACCTGACGAGACCTCATCAGAGTCACTTGTAATGCACTCTTCTAAAACCTTCTCTCCACCTAACCTAAACGAATGTTTTAATTCAAAAACAGGTTTTAAAAAATTCTTAAGCAAAAAGGTTTTCACTTTCATAATTACCAATGGTAATGTGCACTTAACGGAGATGAAAGTAAAATTGTTACAAGGGTAGGTCCTTTTTGCGATTCAAAATGAAAAACCGAAGAGAGCGTAAGATAGGATTTATTTGTAGAATTGATAGAATTATTTCAATGAAAGCATGTTTCGGATTATATAGTATGCATTAATGCTTAAGAAAAAATACGCGTAATTCCAAACAACTTAGATAAATGGAAAAAAAGTTTTTTTTTTTTTTTCATGTTACTTTTCTTCAAGTTTTTCTGTCTGAAAATATTCGAATTCGTTTTTATTATTAACAAAAATATGAAATCAAATTTTCTGAATATTACCGCGGTAAAACATGGAAGCGAAGCTCTAACAGTTTCCTATACTAGATGATGGCGCTGATTTCCTTTGCAGCGGATGGAGTGGCACTGCGATAACCATGGCGACGCCGGATGGCCTCTTTCCGCTCTTCCCCAACCTCCCATCAGCGGTTTCTAGGCAACGCTGCACGAGCGACTCTTCCCACCCTCTTTCTTACCACGTTTCTGATTTCAATTTGCATTTTTTTAATTGATCAGACAGATAAATTTGAATGAAAATAAAACAAACTGAAAACAGATACCGTTAAATAAGTCATTTTTTACTCATTCTATCAGGAATACATGATTGAGGAATATCAGGAATACATTTAGCAGTTATGAAAAGGAGAAACCAGTAAAGAAAACATAACGTTTTTAATAAAATACACAGTATAACAGAAATGAGGTAGAACTTCTTTAAAAACAAAATAAAAAACTTCCAACAACTTAAACATAAAAGTTCTATTGATATAGTAATTTTTTAAAATTTCCTTCTTACAGCGCAATGGATTGCTTTTAAACCTTTTGCAATGTATTGTTTTTCCTGGTCTCGCCTTCGCGAAATGCCGTAGTTCAAAACACTGACGATTGCTCTTAGCATGGGAACAATGATATATATAGATGTATAAATATATAATGTAACATGAAGAGCACACGGCCGATGAGAGAAGCCTTTAATACTTCATAATTCGTCATGCTTGGTTTCCAGTTTCGAATCTGTGCCACTCCATCCGCTAGGGTTTTTTAACATTGCGGCAACAAGGAAACTAAGGAGCTTCGCTACCTTCTACCGTAGTATTACATAGTTCCAAAATAGACAAGTAAATATCTTGCTGAAAATTCTCCATATATTTTTTTTAATTAAGGTAATGAATGTTATATCATTTGTATAATGAACTCTCCTGTTTTTTTTTTTTCGTTTTTTTATTTTATTTTATCTGCCGATCATTAAATATTATGATCCAGCAAATGATTTGTAGTCAAAATTGTGTTTTGTAAGTGTGCAAAAAGAACTTGGCGTTAAGGAAATTGCGTTTCTGTTATCCGTATAAAGCAAGACTTGTTTACCTTCTAATTAGTCTGGCCAAAAACTGTTGAGCGCGTTTCTCCGAAATCAACGCACATACATGCGTAAAAATTTGATCGATTAAAAGGCTGTGTAGTCCCCGTAAACCATCCAATTTTCATGCGGATGTCTGCCACAGTAACAGAGATATTCGCTCATGTAATGCCTAAAATTAATAATGAGATCAGGCTAAATTACAAGCGGCCTAAATAGTCAGATTAGAATTTATTATAAAAATTGATTATAAAATTATTAGATCAAATCAAAAATGCATTTACCACATTCTAGATTCAATCAGCACCGAGAAAAAGTAGATTTCTATGCCATCCTGCACCGGTTTTACTCGAAAAAATAATATTTCTCGTGATCAGACATTTCACTATTCAGCTTTTAACTTGGAAGCTGTGATTGGCAAAATTATACTGTTATAAGTATAGAGCAGTGCCAGTCATCGAGTAATTAATCACTTTTTGCGAGTTTTTTCAAAAAAATACGTAAAAGAAAAAAAAAAAACTAGCCAAAATGTCTTCAATTTAATGAAAACTTCTCTTTAATATAGACTGGAATAAGAAATTCTCCCTAACATTAGTAAGCAATAGTTATCATTGGTACCAAACAAAACTGCTATATATCTGATCGCTACGTGAGACATTTAAGAGTGGGGAGCACTAGTAAAGTATTCAGTTTCTTAAGAATGTAATATATACAAATCTAACTTTTTTATCACATACTGATCTGGCCTAGTTTCAACGCAATCCAACCATCCTTTTTTAAATATAGAAGATATTTTAAAGTATGACTTCGTTAATCTCAAAATATCCAGTTCAATAACTATATAGCAATTCTAAAAAAAATTAATAGTTATTTTGTTGACGCATTTTTAGATCTCCCTTTTTCAAACTGTTAACTCATTATTTCTGGGCATATTTTTCTCAATAAATTTGTTTATATTGTATTTATTAAATATGAGGTAATGTAATCGTTATTTTTTCTGGAATCATTGCCCTCAGAGCGAAGTAGTCGTGTAAATCCACTCTCTTCACATAAGGGTAAGGTGGGACACAGTTCCCTCGTGTTAACAGGTTTGTTAACTGGCTGTAAATCCCCAACCAAGTACAATGGTGTTGCACAAGCGACAGTCGGCCGGCCGAGAAGTTTCAGTACCCCGATTCACTTTTTTTTTCTGTCTCTCTCTCTTTCTTTGTCTCCTTTTTCTGTGTCCTTATAAATCAGTCGACCCTCTTGAGCAGTAGCTGACACGAGAGCCCGTGGCCTTTTAGGACCTGACTTTGGGGTTTTGCCTTTGGATCATGCATTATTCAGAGGCCACATATCAAGTGGCCTGTAACTCTCCACGCGGTGCCGAGGCAGTGATTAAAACCGTGGAGCCTGACCCGATGATACACGTTACCAGAATATCTATCCACACACTTACAACTCCCGACTTTCTTTCTTTCTCATGGATATCTGGGTTTTAATTTTTCTATCGTAGCCGCTCCTTAATAGTTTTTCCCTTTATTTTCTTGGGAGGGGATTTTTGAACATATTTTAATATTTATAGTCGTTGAAGACTTTTCATACTCGAGCCACCACTTTTTTCGTCACACAGTCTAATGTTGGGAAACATCTTGATGTTGATAATCATTAATTTTCTTTTGTTTTACAGAAAATATAATTGATTCGGTGAAAAGTATTCCACCGTAATTCCAACGTAATTTTAATGATATTTTGGAAATAATAGATTTTGAAGGTGAAATCCAATATCTAAAGTTTTGCATCCAACGATGGGGACCAAAGTTCCAATTAATTTTTCATCATCATCATCATCATTGGCCTTTTTAGGCTTTACAGCCCTTTAGCCCCAAGCAAGTGACTGCTTGTTTCTAGACCTTAATTTATTTTATGTGGCAGGGGGGTCGGCCCTACGCACAACCCCCATTTCTGGGGGTGATGATGACCCTCCGACGTGATTAATTTTTCTTGTACCTTATTCTTCTAGATTTTTTGAGAATAACGCTCTAATAGGTATGGAAATGTCACGTTGTTCTTTTTTCCAGCCTTTGCAAACAAAGTTTAAATTTTCGTTTTTTTTAAACACTAATCGCAAATACAATTACGTATAATTCGACGCTAATTTGTAGAATAAGAGAAAAAGAGATCATCGCACTTTTGGAGGTGGCCCATATCGGTCTCAGTTGAACGTGACGAAGAGTGGAATTTTTATCCTCTGGTTTAAAGGAAATCGGTGGAGGGGACGAGATCCTTGGATTCTCTCCTTCACTGCCAGAAGCGTTAAATCTGACTGTGGTCATTGTTTCGCAAGCGCATTTACATACATACTTATGTGACCTATGTTGCAGCTGGTGAGTGACGTCAAAATCGAATGAAATTAAGCCCACTCAATTTTTTTTTTGTATCTTAGGCCTAAGATTAAGTAAGTATATAAATAAGTTCATAAAAAATATATTATTTTTTTTTATTTTATCAATTATAGCGATGGCATAAGGCTTTAGAGTTATTAATAAATATGTTAATGCTTTGAGAAATTTAACCAAATTTATTAACATAAAAATAAGAAATATTTTTTTTCTAATTATAACAATTAAAATTAAGATTTATGGCATTCACATTTTTTGCTGGATCTCAAGTTAATTAGGTTCCGAAATTTTTTGTCCGCTTTTATTTTCTTTACGAGAAATATAGATTACCTGTAGAATGATCGCGTTTGTTTTGTATCATTTGTAAAATGAATTTTTAACATAGTTCCTGAAACAAAATAATTGACCATTTTCGACACTCTTCGTGGCTCCATTTAATGATCATCACCTAGTAGAATGCGAAAGGGACTAAAACTCACGTATAGGGCATTTTTCTGTTTTAAAATTAAAAGTTGGGCGTGTTCAAAGATCGATTCTCCACATAAAATTACCTGGTTTACGAGGCGATCAATTTAAATTGTTCAAGAGCGAGCATGTTTCAGTATTTTAAAAACAAAGTGAATAAAAGATGTTATTTTGTAATGAAATGACAGATACTGGGTCGACGGTGGGTGGCACACAATGACGGTATTCTGGCGAGGGGAGGGGGGAGGTAGAATGAATGAAAAAAAGAAAGAGTCAAGAGGAAGGTGTTGAATTGGTAGTCTCGACCGGGACGCAGTAAATTACACGATAGTCTTGGGCAGCTGGGCAATTTGGTGCAAACGGCTCCTCAACCTCCAGGCCTCAAATAAAGTAAGGAGCAAATGAAAGGGGAGAAAGAAATTTCAAACAGAGCTTCTCTCTCTCTCTCTCTCTCTCTCTCTCTCTCTCTCGTGGCATCAATCGTCCTCAACAAGACTGGACTCCCACGAAAGGAAATGCTACAGACGAGGACTCTTCTCTACGCTGTTGCTAAACGGGAAGTGCAGTCACCTGAGGATGAAGCACAGGCGTTAAAAGCTGATTTGTTGAGATCGTGCTTAAGTTTATTACTGTGGAAGTTTAAAAATAGAAATCAATTTTCTAATAGAATATAACAAGCTGAAAATAGTGAAAACTAATTATCTTAAAATCATTGAAACTATTAATGCTTACTGAGCTTCATATGTCGTTAAAAATGTGAATTAATAATATGAAAAATGAACCAAGAATATCCTTAAATATTGTCATGGCGAGTTGAAACAAAAAACTAAAACATGTTTATGGTGACGATTGTTAAAACGACGTAGCACGAGCCTGAAACGCACGAGGTTCGTGAAGTTTTATTGTTATCGAACTTACCATTTCGTTCTTCATTTTCAAATTTGCTGCCAAAATGCCCTCAAAAATTGAATCTTTGTGGGAGGGCTCCGTCGTAGACCTTTCCGTCGCTGGTCACTCTTATTCCAGAATAATAGGACAATGTAAAGGAAAAGGTTTCATTATTTTCAACAATGGTGTAATAAATGTTATCAAACGCAGAAAATATATGATCCAAACAATCAACAGTGCAGCGCTACTGAAAGATAAGCGCACCCCTGTTTTTCTCATACTAAGGCTAACAGTGAAGAGGCTAGTCCTTACGAAAAATCCGTCAACACAACGGGCCATTGCAAGCAAGATTGGAAATTGTTGTATTGATAAACCGTATTATTCGTCAAGATTTGAAACTAGAACGCCGTCATAAGGCCCGAGTTAACACTTCGTTGCTAAGACACTTGGTAGTGAGGTGAAACAACAGCAGAAAACTGTATGAATGCTATTTGCCAGGGGACATATGGAAGAACTCAGTCACCTTGGATGAAGCTTGTGTTTATTTATCGAGAGATGGTAAGACACGGGCAATTTTTTATCGATAACAGGGTGATACGACTCGATCTGAGTGTGATGCGTCAATGCAAAGAGTGTTTTCCGAAAGGATTCATGGTGGTTGCTGAGTACAACTACATTGGACGTTTGACATCAAAAAAGGTGGAATGTAAAGCAAAGATCGTAAAGCTTCCTATTGTCAGGAAAATGTCTTGGAATACGTCGTAGTGATATCCCACGGTTATACAGCTCTAGGGCGAAGGACGTGTATATCCACCAGGATAAAGCAACCAGCCACACAACTAAATCGACTGTCCAGTACTGCATTCGAATGGAACAGGAAACAGGGATTAAAGTATCCCATTCTCGGACACCCCTGTCAAGTCACCCGATGCCTCTCCCATGGATTTTTGTGGATTCGGTCTCTTTAAAAGAGCTCTTTATGTAAGACGTCCGAGAAAACTTTCTGGACTATGGAAAGCCTGTCAAGAGGAATGGAACAGAATCGACCTCGCTGTTATCTGTAGAAGCCTCTTACAGTGGAAACTAAAATGTCGAGCGATTACTAGAAGAAAGGGCCATCACTTAGAGCATAATAAGTGGTGGCGAAATGGGTTCCAGTAGACCTACAGTAAGTGTATTCTCGTCACCATAAACATGAAACAACCTTCTGTAGCATCTTAAGGACTGAATAGATATCAATGATGCAAAACCATATACATTTATTTGATTAATTTTCTGTAAAACATATCCGAAGAGCCTCCTGTTCTCCCACATTGATTTGAAGCGTTTAGGCTTCCTAATGGCAAGGCTGAATTCACAGATTGGCTATATACTGTTTCCTCAAAAATATAAGTAATATTTGGTTCCGTGGATAATGCACGTTTTCTACTGTTAAATAAAAAAAAAGTTAAATTGCTATAATATAAATATTTTTGTGTATTTTTTATGTATATGTTTTGCTGGTTTTCTATTAATGAAGGCAAAAACATAATATTGAAAAGTAATTCAAACAGCTATTTTGAATCCGAAAAAAGCAAAATTTTATAAACAAATTTCAGTACTAACCAAAAACAAATCCTAACTCTTGCCTATGGAAGGTTTATTGTATGGTATATTGATGAGCTTTTATTGAATAAAAGAGTTAAAATTATTTCGGAGTCATGAGTGAAGTTTGATCAAAATTTTTCTCTCTACTGAAATTTATGATTCGAACAACCTTCATGGCCAGATGAAATTTTTAGCGCTGTTAGTTATCAGGTCACAGAAAAGGCTGAGAAACTGTTGTTTTTAATGATGAAAAAAATAACGAAGGAATAAAGAGGGAAGGAGAGAGGAAGGAGGTGGTGGGGGTTAGCGAGCGGTGGGTCGATGAGCGAGTGGGCGTCCGGGCCGATTGGTTATGCTGGCCGCGTCGGGTCCGACATGCCCCGTGGCTGAGTGACGCCAAGGCCGGACCGCAGATTAAAGCGAGAGTCGCCTGTCTACATCGGACGCTCAAATGAGAGAGAGAGAACGATAGGGTGATTTCACTCGCGGCTGTTTGTACAAATTATTGGGTAGAAAGTCCTATTGTATCCAAGTGGGTTACTCTGAAAGCTGATCCCGGGAAGGTTTCCTAGGAAAACTGAATGCATTGGTGAAGAAACCCGCATGAATATATTTTGCATTCTTCGCTTTCTACTAGATTCGAAAAAGATGGACCAAAACAGATGATAAAGCAGAGCTATGCAGTGTGGATAAAGTCTATTATGCGAATATTAAGCTGAAATGCATTTGGTACCTTTTAATGGATACTTCAATTTTAGATCATTCTCTTAATTAGTTTTTTTCATATTCTTTTAATTCTCTCCTTACTACCTGAGTTTTTGGATCTACAGTTTCTCATATACACTGGATAGTGCCATTCTTAGTGAACGAATGATGACCTATATTTATCGCTTTAGTTCTCATTGACCATCATGTCTGATTTGCGTATTTGAAATTTATTCTTACAATATAATATGCCCTATTTCCTATCTAAGATGTCGTATACATATTTTCTTGGGTATAACCCCTAAATAAAAAGGCTGATAAGAAATGAATCAAACAGATAAGAAATAGACTATAAAAATTGGGCAAAGACACGAAGATATGTGGGCGTGTCTTCAGCCGTCCTTTATGGAGGAGAGTGAGGATCGGGGCAACTGTGAATTTGTGGTCGTACGGATGTTGTGTTCGATGAATGAGGGAGGGGGTGCAGAAGAATTGGGAGGTGGGGCCTTCCACTTCTGGAAAAAAAAACACTATGCAATCGTTGCCATCTATAGAATGAACTGTTTTTGCATTCAGGATGCGTCGTTCGACTTCCCGCGTCCTCCGCCCCCTCTTTCCGGCGAAACCTTTCTCTCTTTCGAAGAATAATTCGACTCTCTGAAAAAAAGGCTCTGATTACTGTACTTATTTTACAGCCTGATTAAGAATTGCCTTTAAAATTTTTCTTATGTGAAACGAATTCAACTAGCTTAAGTACTTAATAATTTTTTTTGTTTTTCAATTTTTACGATTTCCTTTCTTGTATTGCTCTGATTAGAAGATTATATAGCGAACATATAAATTGAGAACGAGGTGTTTTTTTATTTTCTAAATTGAAATTTAATTAGATGTTAATGTCAATGAGGAAAGATATACGGCTTTATGTCGTTTACATATCAGTTTGAATATCATATGATATGTCCACTAATTTAATTATATCTGCAAGACTTAATTTGAATGGAAAGACCTTATTTTATATATTTTTTGCCTATAGAGCAATAAACTATCGGTTTTCAAAAATCAAACAAAGATTTGTCTCCTAAAACTGTGGTCTTTATCATAACATTGTAAGAATATTGTTATTAATTCTCGTTTCAGAAAACAACCGAACGTTTGGCAAAGAAGAGAATTGCAACAACCATGTATATTTGCATTTGCAAAAATATTAGACGATTGTGTTAACGAATTATCAATAACATAAGCAAGTGAGAAATCAGATATTAAAAAATACAAAGAAAAATAAAAAAACTTCATTCATAAAAGGTGGGATTAATTGTTACTGTTAATAGATTTATGATAAATATAACCTTTACCTTTTTTTTGGGATTGGTGTCCCCTTTACACTGTGAGCATGTGTTATTGTGCAGTTATTTGGATTTTAGTTTATATACAGTGTGTCCACAAATTTTAGACTCAGCATCCGCCATTGTTAATTTTTTAATTGCTGTCGTAATTTGTGCTGCAGGTATTATTAAATAACCTTATATTGTTACATTTAAATAACTTTTATATAATAATAATCTATCTAAACTCTCTTAATTAGTAAAAATAACAATGGGAAGAGGTACCTACTGGCATGACCTAAAAAAGGATGAAGAGCTCTTCCCAAAACGGCTTTGTGGAGGGGGTAGTGTCATGGTTTGGGCTGCCTTCAGCTGGAGGGGTAGTGTCAATAGTAGGATGAATGCTATTGGATATCAAAAATGCTACAACAGTCGTTTTTGCCATTTGCTGAGGGTATCACTGGCTCTCCATGGCAGTTTCAACAGGATAATGCCCCAATCCATACTGCCCCTAGCACACAAAAATGGTTCAAGGACAATGGTGTTGATGTTTTACCCTGGCCAGCACTTTCCCCAGACCTAAAGCCAATTGAAAACCTATGGGGAATGCTGGCCAGGGATGTTTACAAGCAGGGAAAAACTTTTTCCACAACTCAGGAATTGAAAACTGCAATCCTTGAGTCGTGGGAAAAAATACACGATAAACAATTAAATAAAATAGTTGAAACAATGCCTAATCGTATTTATGAGTAACTGATAATAAAGGAGGGGCTATACATTATTAAAATGGAAATTTTGAATTGTTTTGACATACGAGTCTATAATTTATGGACACGTAAATTCTTATTGTTTCAGAATTTTTTTGTTTTTGTTTGGAAATATCATACATTTTGTTGTTCTATTTAATTAATTTATTATTTCTAGTTGTAAATATTATAATTTATACAATAATTTATTAATATTTTTGTTTGTTTTAAAAAAAAGAATAAATAAATGAGTCTAAAATTTATGGACACACTGTATATAGGATGAATACAATAATTAGACAATTTTCAAAATTTGATAAAAATGAACTTATTATTATGAATAGGTATCCAAATATTGTTTTTCACCAAGACTTATAACTTATAAATGATTACAGTTTCTAGACACCATGAGAGTTCCTTTTCTTAACGACCTTTGAGATATTGAACAGAAATCCAAGAGATCAAATTGCCCTGGGAAAAAATGAATTGCAGTTTCCTTAAAAAATTTTTTCTTCGATATTAGAATTTTTATTAACTGTTTGTCAACAGTCATAGAATTAAGCTTTATAATTGCGATCTAAGAATTTGAAATTCGGGATTAAATGTTAAATTATTAAAAAAAAAATCTTTCTGCAAAAGCTTCATGATAAGGTTTCAAGGCTTTCCTGCACACCAATTGCCCCGCTGGTCCTTCTACAAGTATATCAGTACTTCAGATCTTAAGGTTAAATCAATCATTTCTCATTGTTTAAAAAAAAATTTCGTAATCGATTTTTCACACAAACATATTCTTCGTTTGTAGGTTGTATTCTACGCCTAACAAAAACAAATCCCCATCTAAATAAGATGTAAATATTTTGGTTATGCTTTTTTCATGTAATTTTCATGGTATTCATTCAAACGTGTGTATTAAAAAATCGTATCTTTTATTTTAATTATGATATCTAAGCTTGTCATTTTTAATCTCTTTACTATAAATCATAATAACTTCAAAAATTATTCATAATCAAACTCAAAAAATTGGAATATGGTGAATACATTTCAAAACATGAAATTTTTATTGATTAAAAAGAGGATAAGCATAATCTTTCCATAGACTCAGGGATTTTCATCGATTTCCAATACAATAACCAGAAATTTAAAGCACTGCGCCAGTACTGTTTCTTATTGTCTTAATGTAAGCGCAGAAATATAGAGAATATTGCTCTTTTTCCATTTTCAAAAGAATAAATTATTTATGAGATTAATCAAAAATTTTTAGGAAATCTATACTGGGTTTAATAAAAATATGTAGTCGTTTCTAGAATTAAAAATAAGGAAAGAAGTTTATATAAAGACATGCCTAAAGAGATCAAATTGTTACTGAGTTATATAAGCATCTACGTGTTTACTTAGTTCGCTAGATTAACAATCATTTTTTTTCAGTCATGTTAAATGAGTAATAATGAAAACGTGAGGAATCGGTACATACGTACAATCATAATGTTCAAAATGACCTCCATGAGCGACAATATATTGCTGAGCTAGCCGGATTCAGGACGGCCTGCACGCTTAAATACTCCCGGTGTGCCCTTAATTTGCTGGCATCCGTCTTCCACTTCTCTATTGAAGTTCCTCAATATCATAAACAGGAGTGAAATAAATAATAGATTTTAAATGCCCCCCCTCCTACATAAAAATCCATCTACCGCCCCATGTTAAAAAAACACCACTAAGGCTGAGAGTAACGCGCGAAATCGCAAAACTACAAAAACCGCAAAACGTCTTGAAAAATCGCCGTGAGCACAAAGTAAAATACAGTATAACCGGAAAATAGTGACAGTTTTAAATAGCACTTGAATGAACACGCAATATAAATAAATAACTTCCTTAATTTAATGTAAAAATTAAAAAAAAAAAATTAATAACAAAATAGTAAAGATAATGAAAATCACTTTTTTGTCCACAATTTTGGGTTAGAGGTATTCCAATTGATATTCAAATTGATATGAATTTTTCTGATAATTTCCACTGATGATCTAATTTTTAGCACAGATGATTTTTAGGTTGAAATCCAAAATTTTAAATAGCTATTAAGCATTTGGGTAATACATAATTTAGGATTATGTATTAGCAATGCCTATTCTAAACAAAAATTTCCATAAATTGAAGGGTTGAGAATCGGAGTACCATTTTTTTTAACAATTAGCAAATACGCAAGTTCATGTTAGGCAATAATTTGAACGTCTACAGGGTGTTTACGAACTCTGTAACCAAATTTTTAGAGGTGGTAGAGAACCTTATTTTGAATATATTTTGCCAATAAACTAAAAACTTGATACTGATGGTCACAACGTTTTTAATAACAAATACTACATAATAACAAATAGAATACGTTTCAAATACTACATGTTTGTAAAATTACAAAAGGTATTCAAACTGTTGACCATGAGAAGTATCGTACACCACATTCTTCAGATGTCCCCAGAAGAAGAATTCTAAAGGGTACGGCGATCGAGGTGGTTGTGCAGCTGGTCCTCCTCGACCAATCCATCGATCATGGAATATATTGCAATAAGTGATGGTGGTTGTGCTCGTCATGTTAGAACCACATAATTCTTCGAAGAGCCAAGAGAACCTTCTCAAGCAACTCTGGCAAAACTTGTTGTAAGAAGATTTCATACATATCGCTGTTTAAGGAAGGAAATGTGATCCGATGACTTGATCATGGAGAATCTTTGCAGGCATTTAAATTCATGAACATAAATTACCATTATCTGTCTCACGTGCATGGTTTTGAAATTTTTGCTTTTGTATCAAGAATTCATTTGCGACCCCCATTTATTGGCCAAGCATATTCAAAATAGGTGCTCTACCATCCCTAAAAGTTTGTACACAGAGTTCGTAAGCATCCTATATATTTATAGATCAAGCGATGAAAACGGACCATTTAAAAATATGAAAAATAACCCTCCGCTGCAGCCCGAGATGTCCTTAGCTGGTTTTCTCAACCATTCAATTTTCAGCGTGTGTAAATAGAAATAAATATATTTTTTTTTATTTTTTACTGCGTATATTTTCTCTGTTTCATTTCACAGTTGTGCATCTTCATTGTTCAATGGGTCCGCCTGCCTTTATGGCGTGCTATCATCGTGAAGTCGTATCGATTTCAATCTTTCTTTAATTTTTTTTTCATAACACAAACTTGAAGCTTAGATCAATATTATTCTTGATCTCCCCCGCTCCCCACCTTATCTCTCGTTCTTTTCTTCTTCTTCTCGTCCTCCTCCCTTCGTTTTTTCCCCGTCATTGACTCCGTGTGGGGCGAGCGGTGCGAGAGGGGCACGAGCAGCTGGAAACACCAACAAGTTCGCGTGCCACTCTCGATTCGATTGCTGCTAACGTGATTGGATCGTTGTCCCACCCACTGCATACTGACCCCTCTCTCTCTTCTTCTCTTTCGGGTGATGGGAACTGGCAGGCCCCAACTGCCCTTTTCGTTTCCTATCATCCCTAGCCCCCAACAACGCTCGCTCCTTCTTCCATCCGGATGGGGTTCCCACGTCACTCAAACCGAACGTCGGGAGAAAATAAGTGGATGACCTACTAGTCCGCTCTTCATTAAATGAACCAGCACCAAATTGAAATACACACACACATACATAGGCAGAAAGAGAGAAAGAGAGCCGTAGCGCAGTCAAATATCGATAGTGGAATCCTATTTGAAAAGGTTAAAACCTAAAATGTATCCCTTCAAACATAGGTAGAATTTTGTACGTGCTTCATAATTTTATTTCCTAATACATAATATAAAACGTAAATCACTTCAAAAAAGAATTTTAAAAATACCACCGCTGCCGTATCGTGATCGTTAAATTCTAATTTAGACGGTTCGCAATAAATATTTTTAAGGAGGTTAACCGTTAAATTTGGTAGATTTGAGTAAAACCATTTTACAGCAACCATTTTTGATCTGAATTATCTATAAATCTCAAATATTAAATTTGGCCATTAAAGATGCATGAGCTTTTTAAACCTTAAAATGAAAGCTGCTGTACAGTCAACGCTGTTAAAATGTCGCGGTAACAGTAAATTGCTTCTCATTAAAATAATTTACGGTACCAATTATAAGACCGATATGCGATAAATCGTGTAAATAAAGGGCGTTTACAAATGACTGTACCAGAATGACAAAATCGCAGTGGGTTTGGCAAGATGGTGTTCAAGGAGTCACGGACTTAGCAGTGGAAATGTGGCGGAACACCATCCTATTAAAAGATGAAGCCTCCACTATCGATTTGCAGCTGTGGCACGAGCCAATTTTCAAGATAGGTGTATCCTGTCAGTTTTTCCGCAAATAAAGACAGACCATAAATTTTGGATTTTCAGATGGCGGGAAATTCAAACAAAACTTGAAGGTTTGCTTCTCTTACATAGCCAAACTACATCTCCACGTTGCAAACTTATTATATTATAGAACGACTGCAAGAAATTCAGGAAACCATTCCAATCATTTGTAAACGGCCTGCATAATCCTCAATCGTCGCCCGTTTAATACCGTTTAATTTTTTTAATCATAAATATAAATTATGAAAATTTTGAAGTTTGTTCTAGTATAATTTTGATTTTAATGATCCTTATTTCTTAATATAAGATAAAAGGCACTTCTCGGTTACATTCTATAAATTTTTAAGTAATATTTACGGGAAAAAATGTATAAGACCATTGAAGAGTGTAAACACTGAATCATATATTAGTCACTTAATAATAAAAACTAAGTTTCGTGCTTATAAATTATAAAAAGTTTGATAGTGAATTGTAACTAAATTCTTTACTGTAGTCAAAGAACTTAGATATAAATGTAAGAGAGAATTCTTTGATAAGAGTTACGAATAAAGTAAAATTTATTCATGTATTATACCAGATGTATTGAAACTAATTGACTAAAATATTTATTATATATACGTAATGGCAGCTTCATCCATTTTAAATTATCCTGTAAGACGATATTATGTACATTTATGAACTAACTTCACAGCATTGCATTTCAGGATTATAAACCCATGTCGATTTTTCTAAACGCCCTTGCCACATAATTTTAAGACAATATTCATTAAACTATTTGTCTACAAAGTCGTATCAATAAGTTCGGAGACTGGGCCTATCTGAAAAATATGATGTATTATTATTATGTGTTACACACAACCACCCTTCTGCAACTATGCACTTCTGCCAACGCGATTACAGTTGCTGAAAACATTCCTGGAAGCTTTTGGAAGAGATGGTCTTCAGGGCGGCGCCGCTGCTTCCTGCACTCTTGAAACTGCGTCCTTTGAGTTCGTTTTTCAGACGGGAGAACAGGTAAAAGTCGCATGGTGCGAGATCGGGTGAATAGGGAGGATATGGAAGGGTTGGGGTTCCCATTTTGGCCAGTGTATCCTATATCATGAAAAACCGATGTGCGGGAGCATTGTCATGCTGCAGTACCTAATCCTTGCTTTTCTAGAGTTCTGGGCGTTTCCGGCAGACAGCATCACGGAGACGGGCCAGGATCTGTATGTACCTCTCCTTGTTCATTGTCGTCAGAATTTGATATTCACACGTTGTTCTTCAAAAGCCATTTCTGCTTCCGACGAACGCGAACATCTACAGTTCATTGACACGCATTGTTTGAAAAAAACCTTGCACTGCGGAGCTGCTTCCTCCTACCACGTCTCATGTTATACACTGTATGTTCCTCTACGCCACTGTCAAATTGTTCCTCTCTCCTCCAAGCCTGATTACCAGCACAGTCTCCGGACTTACTGATACTACCTTGTATATCATTACGTAACATTTTAAAATAAACAAGCAAACGACAAAATCAGACAGCTTAAAAAATTATTAGAAAAACAAATCAAAAATAAAAGATTATCTCCGATAAACAATAATTGTGTTTTTTTTATATTTTTGTTATTTTTAAGTGACATAAAGCAAATTAATATAAAATCGAAAAACTATTTCAGAAAAATTAAATTCATAATTGTTTAAACTTATCAACTTAAGTGTTCCGTCGTAATATCAATTATGTTGCAATATCTTAATCCCAACACCATAAAATATCCCTTTTCCTCTATCTTTACTTTTGAATCAATCAATGTTTGAATTCTATTAGGAAACTGGCCAATTTCTCGCGTCACGTGAAAGGCACCAGATTTAGCTCACCTGGTGCTCCAGATCGACAAGGAAGGAAGAAAGGAAGTTTGAGGAAGGAAAGAAGCTTCAGCAGGAGCAGAAGAAGATGTCAGAACGTAATCTATACGGATGGGACACAGGCTTATCGGAAGAAAACATTCTCCTTCTCCAAAGAAGTAGGGGGATTAATCAAAGAATAGGTGGAAGGGGGCTATTACCTTCTCACGTGAACTGTAATTATCCGCAATTCCGGGACGAGAACTCTCAACTTTATATAAGACATGTTAATTTTAAAATAAGCTTGTTGGTTTTTTGACACCCATAGAAAATCTCGTTCCGATGAGGGTAGCTCTCAGATCCTCCCATTGTCCCTCCTCTTTTCTTTCCTTTTTTCTAAACCCCCTCTCGTTTTGATTTCATCCCTCACTTGAGAGTTCACATTTCTCTCATAGGAAATACGAAGACCCTCTTTACGTCTCTATCAATTGGATTTCATTCGGAACGTCTCTCTATACTTATTGATTGATGTGTTTCATCTGCTCTTTTATGTAAGATCATGTACGGAAAAGGAAAAAAAAATCTAAATGGAAACTACAAGAGTTGATGAGTAAAAGGCGTTCAGTTAAACGGTCAGGAAAGCAACAGTGGTGCAAAAGAAACAGCAAAGTAACATCGCCAGCAAAATTTAATATTTTAAGAAGATAAAAATCTTTTTTTTTTACTTTAAATAAAATCTGAAATTAGGGAGAGTATTCGCCTTAAAAGGATCTCCGTTCTAATGGACCTGTTTTATTTTGTGATAAAACCAGATCTCATAATTCTATCTTTCTGACAGATTACGATCTGATAAGTTCATCCTGCTTTCCGATTTGTTGTATCTCATAAATCCTTTGTAGAAATACAAAAGAATAAGGACCGAGAAGCAACACGGTATATAATTTATTACGTGGCTGACGCGTTTTGAATAACCTTCATCGACAGAACCAAGCCATATACAAAGACAAGAAAGTAACAGGAAACACTAAGTTGTCACATCTCTGTATATGATTTGACTCTGTCGATGAAGGTTATTCGAAACATGTCAGCTACGTAAGGAATTACATACATTATTGCTTCTCATTCCCTATTCTTTTGTATTTATTCTAACAATACTAAGCCTTAATATGGATTTACTTTATAGAACTGTTTATATATTTCGTAAAACATTAAACTATGTTATACAGTGCTATGAAACAATACATTTATTAAAATAACGTTCAGAACAGGCGGTATGAGGACATGCTAATTGAAATCTAATTTAATGTAGAATACTATCGATCTTAGTTGTAAACTTTAATATACGAGCCTACGCGCTCTTCTTCAATTTCAAATGTATAAGCCATTAAGGAAAGCCTACAATAGGGTAAGAAGAAACATGGTATAAGCTTGAACGTTTCTCATATTAAATAATAAAAATTGCTGTTAGAAAACGTTTCGATGTTCTCAATGCAAGGCCAATACATGCCTGTAATAAATGAAAAAAAAAAATGCCTTGCTTGAAAGCCATTTTATAGAAGACTCTGTAGAAAATTATTTAATTAGATTTTATACAATGTATTGTAAGTTTATTATAATGAAAGTTGTTTTTTTTTACTTACAGGAGAAGAAGGATCGTTAAGGAACGTGTTTTAATGAAAGGCGAAATCCACGATCGCCACTGTAACGTCATCGCCGGCGGTCGTTTTCCCGGCAACTTTTTTAATTACAAACTTTTTTATTTGTTTCGCGCCTTAAGCGAATTTGTACGTGGACTAGAGTAGCAAATTCGTATTCAATGGATGTGCAATGGATGAAAAAGAAAATCTGATGGTTTTGGCGTTATCTGCATCTTGTTTGATTAAATCCTCTGCGTAATTGTCAATCAGTCTCCCTTTTTCATTGAACCGTCTCAAAGATAAGCACTTCGCTCTCAGGCTACTACAACACACTCACACTCACACACACAGAAACACTTTCTCTCTTTGACGATCCTCGGGGCTCTAATTGGTTTAAGAAATTAGAAAGTGGATTTTTGAATAACAGTTTTGATGGTCTAAGGAGATTGGATCTAATGCGCCATAACATGCTGTGTCAAGCAGCCAAACCCGAAAGCGATACCAGACCGAGGCGTGTGAAAACTACCTGATCAAGAATTAAATTTATGCATTCTTCCCCAAGCTTCCTATTTAATTCTTTTTTTAATTGCTTTATTATAAACTGAAAAAGGCTTCGATTGATTTTTGTATTTGTCTAGACATTTATATGTGCAGATATATTTATTTATATGTAAAAATATTCTAAGAATAATGATCGTTATTTTTTTTAATTAGCCACCGCTCGCGTGCCAGTTCTAGTTGAGCTCCCTAGTTGAAATCTCATGCGCCGCATATGGTTCAACGAAAAAAAATTTGGGAATATCCATTTAAATTTCAGAGTTCAAAAAAATTAATTGGTCATTTTTGATTGGTTTGTTTTCGTATAGGACAGACTATAGGCAAAACAATCAGGTTCGTGTATATGCAAGATTGCTTTCAGATTTTTGCTTTTGTCTTAAGTGAAAGGCTTATAATTTTTACATGTTTAACATCTTTTAGCATGTTGTTGTTCTTTTTAATGTTTTCAAAGAAGAAAATATTTAAATTCTCAAAAAAAATCTGAAGGCGAAGAGGCGAATCTATTAAGCTTATAACATGATTTCCTCATTTGTTTGAAAAGTGGCTGAAACGCTAGAACATTAATTATATATATCCTGTGTGATGTACTGCTCCCATGTACTCGTTCTTTTGAACTGCATTCATGATTTTCCAAAAATTAATATGGTGTTGAACAACCCATCTTTGCTTTTATTATGGCTTCTATCAGAATCTGGTGGAAGTAGACAGCTTCAGGAATTTACCTGCGTTCTTCCTAAAAAGCGTTGATGAGTGCAATCACAGATGCTGGGTGATTGTGGCCTAAACTGTAGCTGTTGCTCCAATTCATTCACTGGTATTCAGTGAGAATTATATCGGGGTTCTCGCAGACCAGTTTATTTCTTTAGCCTCTATCAAATTAGTCCTTCTCAAACCGTTGCCACGAAGTTGGCAGTGCAGAATTGTCCAAAATGTTAAGATAAGTTGCAGATGTCTGTTCGTGCCTAACCTAACCTAACGTAACTTAACTTACCCAAACCATGAAAATGAATCCCATACCATGAAACCACTTCCTCCGAACTTCACTATGAGCATCGAACTCGATTATCTGATTCCCAAAGTACATAACGAGATTCGTCGTCCCATAGGACATGTTTCCATTGATCCATGGTCCAGTTATGATGAGCTGTAGGCCATTCTAAATATCGCTGATATTGCTGATGTGAGGTTTATGAGCAGCAGGACGGCCATGAAAACTAGGGTCCCAATAATTATGATTATGCTGGCGATACTTGAAGCGGCATTTCGGAACTCTATACAAATTCTTTCAGCTGAAGACTTTCCATTGCTAATATTCGTCTATCTATGTTTGCCATTTTCTTTGACCTACCCCTTTGCGGTTTCACTAACGTTATTATATATACATATAAATTTATCAACAAATTAAAAATTAAGAACCAGATAAAAATTAATGCAAGGTAATCAAATATTTGTACTATTTCGTTTTATTTTTCACGATTTTTAAAATTCATTATCGCTTGCAGTTGCTACGTTTTTTAATAGCTTAACTAGCTTAACCTATTACTTTCTTCGCTCGTTGATTTTAGGATATGCATGTGTGATTTGAATTGGACTAGTGGTCCAGGAATAATGTGCAGAGGGAATCATGGATTTACAGAAGGGTAGAAATTATTGTGAAGAAAGTATATATCAGGTCGTTGCATATCAAATGTCGCAGAGGCTATCTTTAATGGCCCTCTAGAAAGGACACCTTCACACGTGTTATTCGAAATAACCCCCATTGCAATCCAAACATTGTTGCCAACGATTTGGCAGCTTCTCGAACCCTCTCCGATAGAATCCATGGTCACGGGACTCAATAAACTCCCGGAATGCGTTTTCGACGTCTGCTTGGGTTAGGAATGTTTTTCTCCGAGAAAACTGTCCAGACTCTGGAAAAGATGGTAGTCGGTAAGGGAGAGGTCCGGAGAGTACCGGGGTGTGTGGAAGCACCTCGTAGCCCAGGGCATGTAGCGCCTGCACGGTCGTTCGTGTAACGTGCGGACGCGCGTTGTCATGTAGCAGAAGGACGCCTTTGGGATGCACAAGTGCAGGCTGTTGCTGACACATTTTGTGTGTATACGATGCAGTTTACGACAGTAAGTCGCAGCGGTGATCGTCTCCCCCTGCTGCAGGAAGGATGCACTACACCACGGATGTTCCACCAAACCGTTTTCCTTAAGTTCATGTGGGACCCAATTGTCCTGCTTTTTCACCTTGCCGATGGTCCTAAGGTGTCTACTGACAGTCGATGCTGATACAGCATGATCCCCTGCAAGGTCCCGAACAGTTTTCGACCGGTCCTCTTCCACAGAGGTCCTCTTCAGATAAGCGTCATTCAACACGTTGGGCGGTCTGCCGCATGGCTCATTTGCCAGGTCCGTCACTCCCGCCCGGAATTTTCGGAACCAACTTGGACAGTACGTTCGTTTATGGTGCCTACACCGAACACCTTATTGATGTTTCGAGAGGCGTTGGATGCAGTGTAATTCAACCTGAACTCGTAATGCATTATCACACGTAATTCGTATGAAGTCATGACTGTCTTCGCTTGGGTTCAAACGCTATTAAATATCATCACAGACATGCAAATTTCAGGCAGCTGGTCGCCGATAAGTTTATCTCTGGGAATGTACCACTTTGTTATGGGTACTTGCTGCTAAACGTGGAAACCGTGCTGAAGCGCGGAACCCACCTCTAAATCTGACATTTGATATGTAACGACCTGATACTATAAGTAGTGGTTTTGCAGTAATGATTTTAATGGATTTATAATTCATGATGCAACATTTCATATCTATTGCAATATTTACATCGAGTATCCATCTTGAAGTACATTGAGGAACCAAAAAAAGAAAGAAAATCGATCCCGCCTGCAGTTCTGCACTTGGGAGCATCTTTCTCAAATTTTGTTTAGTAAATAATGAGGATTTAAAAGGGAAATTCTGTCTTTATTCGGGTAAATAAGAAAAGAAAACTCCCTGGTGCAGAATTGCGATTTTTTTTTTTGCTCGATATTATATTAGTCCAAAAAAACCCATATAACATGGTGGCCTTATATACACTTTATTAGATGTTTTCTACAACTTTTTCCGCAACAGCAAAATCAAAAGCTTACGTCCCAAGATTATTACATGCATTGAATGAAGACGACCCCGATCGAAGAAGACCTAGACTAGGAAATTACTTGATAATTTGCTAGGGAAATTGATAGGAGCCTTTGTTCGCCGTATTCAAAAGTATATCGACGCTAACGATAATCACTTTGAACACCTCTCGTAATTGTATTCATCTCTTGACGTTTGTATGAATTTAATGTTACTACGTATAGTTTTTTTCTTTTGTTGAAGTGTGTATACATTATTTGGACTAATCTGTATTTTTTCTAGTTAGCGATTGTTTCATTCTCATCAAGAGGCGATCATTGTTTTTCCCTTAAATATACGAATTACATAGAGCAAACCAACAGCATATCGTTCTATAGCCTGCCGTCAAGAAAAAAGTTCTGGAGGAGTTGTGTAGTAAAAGGTAAGATAAAGATAAGGGGTGGGGGGGGGGAGGTAGTGGATCGCAGGTCGCTCTTTCCATTGCACGTGCCTCGTCTGCAGAGTATAGGGGCGTCACTTTTTTTATTTTTCGTAAACATCCCGTGCACGTATGCGTTCCTCCGCCCCCGCCCAAGGTGTTGCCGTTCTCCAACACGAGCGGCAGGTGGCACATCGGAGGAGGATGGCGGGGGAGTTCGATTGTCTACGACCGCCATTGGGTGAGTGAGTGAGTGAGTGAATGAGTGGAACTATTAGTCAGATCCACAGATGTTGCTCTCCATATACCAGGCCACGGCGACATTTCCCCCTTTCTCACCAATTCTTCAGTCGCTTTTGTGTTTTGTTGCGTTTCTTTTTTTTTTTTTCTTTTTCCTTTTTCCTCGTCAGATTTCATAGTTGAGCTTATGCCGGAGACTCATACGAAACTAGTCGATACCATCGCCCCTTCCTTCTTTCTATCGCGCCATTCGAAATATACATCTTGCTGAATAACAGGTTCCGTTGTGAAATTAATAGTGCTCTGCAACATCATCTTCCATTATATTGTCATTGCTTGATGGTTCGTCCTGTACCTTTCAAATATAGACGAATAACATTTATTATGGACGATAGAAATTAAATGCTTCTCTCTACTTTTAATTACATGTTTGCAATAGCTATTTTATTTGGTCTAACAATAATTTTTAAGAAATAATAAAAAGATTGTCAATTTTATGGAGATTAAAAGGATAGCTCTTAGCAGAAAGAACCGGATCCAAGCCTGACGTATATATAATTTTCCCAAATGTCGATTTTCTTTTCGAAAATAAAATATAATTTGCGAAAAATTTTAAATATAATTTGCGAACTTCTGAAATTACGGGTTTTTCGAGTTCTGTTGTCAATGTCATTTTGTTAGAAGAAATTTCAGAAATGCCGATCACAATACACACAATTTTAGATTTTCAGTATTTTATTGCCACGTATTCTGTACATGTTCTGATTCTTTTTTTTTTTTTTTTAGAAATTTATTCAGTTAAAACTATTTTAATATAAACATTAAAGTTACAGTCATTTATAATTGTGTTTAAACGTGGTTCGAAATTCATTTAGAATTCTTTTTACATGATATCACAAGAAAGCAAAAGCTTATTTAGCTCAACAATAAATTGATTTTAATACAAATAAAACCAAGAATTAAGAAGATGGATTAAGAAGATGTGCATGATATTTTCTTCAGTTGAATCGCGTTTTATATCCGGCTTTGTGAGTGAATTATTTTATATTAATTTTACAAATTCGGATTTTTAATAAATTATAATATAAATTTGTATTATTATTATTATTTCAACTAGAGAAATATTTTTGACATTTTGAGAGAAATACATTTTTAAAATTTAAAAAATTTTTGTGCACAATATTGTTGACATAAACTTTTTTTTTTCTAAATTTTTGGTTCTATTTTTATTAAAATTAATTTATTATTGAAGTAAAAAAGCTTTTGATTTCTTGTTACATTCAATTCTCCAACGTAATTTTTTGATAGTCTTATTACGTAATGTTATCTTAAAATGTTTCCTCAGTAATAATTTTCCGTGAGTTTAAATACATGTAATAGTAAAACTTTCCGTTTGAGTTTCCGTGAAATCGATTATGTCTGAAAAATCCAATAAACTTCATTTCAGATACAAATTCATATTATAGCAATTATAACACATAATTGACCCTTTTATTTTGCAGATAAATTTGTATTACTTGTGAAAAATTAAAAGTTGTTCGTTTCTTATTTATTTTGGAAATCATTTTAATTATCTTCTAGAATTATTCGCATAAGTTGAAAATATAATTTTAAACGAGCTTTTTTTACAGACTGTGAAGGGTCTAAGAGGACTTTTTAACGCCATACCTCTTGAATGTTATAATAATTAAGCTTCGAAAATGGTAACGTTTCTTTACTATTTTCTAAGTTTCTTTACAGAGTTTCTGAAATAAAGGTAGTTGAATGTTTAACAACACAATTTACTTTATTGTTTTTTTTTTTAATAACTTCTTTCAAAATGTTATTTTATTTCCTTTTTAAAATATTTTCGATTGCTTTTTATTTTGAAACGCCTCACCACGTTTTATGTCTTAAAGTCCTCTTTTTTTAATTTCTATTTCGAGGACGTTCGCAGTATGACCGGAATTTCAATTAGCCATTTTCACTTAAGGTTTTATTTTTATATATTCCTTCAATTAGCATTTTTTTTTAAACAAATGGTATTTAGTCTATACTTTATTAGCAACGAGGTTTAAGATTTGATTTTGTACAATATCGCACAGAGTTTTCCAGGGAAGGAGGAGGGTGGAGTTAAAGTGGGTGTTCACCAAACACACAAAACAAAATGAAGATCACTTACAGGAAGAAAAATATAAATCTTATCACTGAACTGCAGCTTACTGGCACATAAAAGATAAGATGATTAATTGTTTTTAAACTTCATTACTTTTAAAAAGAAAAACAACTGGAAGGTTATTAAATCATAAAATATAATGAGAAGAATGGTCCTTATTTTAAGTGAAGTAAAATTAAATTTGCTTTTTTAAAATTTTCCCTAACAGATTTTTAGGATCAAAGACTGTCTCTTCAGACATATTATCTTTGGAATTAGAATTTGAAATTTTGTATATGATTACAATATCAATTTAGATTAAAATTATAAAAAAGTCATTTAAACTTTGACATTTATCAAGGTTAAGATTGGCGTATGCAATGTCAATTTTGATAAACAGAACAGTGAAATATATCTGTTTAATGTATATGAGTCACAAGAAATGCATGTGCTTCTAAACCTTATTATAATCATGGTTATTAGAAGCTAACTTCTACAGTAATACCATTTTATAATCAGTTTTTAAATTCTACATCTTAATCAAGAAGTAGTATTATTTAAAGCAAAGACAACTTAAAATTTGTAAAGATAGTACGATTTGAAAATGGATGACAGCAGTAAGTGGCTAAAATGAAATATGCTTATTACTATCATTGTTGTTTTAGAAAAACTAAACTCTGATCAAGTTCAGAAGCCAGGTCCCAAGGGAGGGCCAACAATCCCAAGGGGCTCAAATGGAAGGAAGAGAAAAATTTACCATTCCGTTTGCATTTTGTAAAAATTTCCTGTATTCCCTCAAATTTCTTTTATTTTACATTTTAAATTTGTTAACTTGTCATTCGACCAATCAGGAGGGAGAATCCATTTCGAAAGACCGTTCATGATTGGTCATTTAGTTTTCTTTAGTTTTTACTTCCATCTATGTAATTTTCTTGTCTCGGTATACGATTTGGCTAATGAAGGTAATTCGAAACCCGTCAGCCACGTAATAAATCGTATACCGTATTGCTTAACAAGTCCCGTTCCTTTCGTATTTATCTGCAATACTAGATGCTAACATGGATTTATGTTTTAATGTTTGTTTAATATGTATTAATGTTTGGTTGCAGGAATTTACCTACTATATGCAAGTATTTAGGATTGTGGCGTTCTGCAAGGTTTTGTATAAGTGTGGGTTAAAAATCAGTGTTGACAGGTTATGTGTAATGAGTGTGGAATAACCCCAGTGGCAGAAAGAACGATAGGAACAATGTGTATTCTGGTAACCCCAAAGATATTTTTACTTTGCGTGCAAAACCTGTATATTTAGTGACTATTGTCTATGTATGTCTTTGTAAATTATGTGTATTGGGGATGGAAATATCAATTATGTAGGTCACTATTTTGCTTATCTATGAGTCTAATGTTTGGTCTGTTATGAGGGATAGTTTTGTTAGTGATTGTAACTTTGATGTGTGGTGTTCTATAAGACAGTCTCTGGGATACATTTACAGTATGGAATCTTGAAGTCCCTAAGCTTGTGTATCTCATGCATGATGTTGGCTACTTGGGTTATGTCTGTGTAAATAGTCTTATCTGCGTGAGTATTTTGGAACTGGATATGATGTGTTGGATAGTTTCCTCTGCGGTATGGCATTTCTGGCAAGCCCCATCGATCGAATCTTTGATAACGTGTTTACTGTAGCTTTTAGTGTTAATAACTTGGTCTTGTATGGCAATCGTAGTTCCTTCAATTTTTCCAAAGAGACATCAAAAAAATTCGACGATGTTTTTGTCGACATGCGTCTGGTTGAGGTCAGAAGGATGTCTACCATGGAGTAACATCCTTTCCGAGACATGATTGAAGTTTATTGCATATTATAGGATGCTCTGCACGCTGTTCAGATTTAAAGGTGTGTATTTTGTATCAGCCGTGCAGATTGCTTTGTGGAATGGTGATGTGTGTTATTTCGAGTAAAAGAATTTTCTGAGTGACTTGAGTCTGTTTCTGATGTAGATCTATTATATCAATAAGACCTCTGCCTCCCTCTGAACGAGGCAGGGCGAGTCTTTCGATAGTTGTATGTGGGTAATGTTTTCTGTGCTTTATAACCAGTTTACAAGTTTTCTTAAAAGTCCCTTGGGATCCGTGTGTGTCCAATGATTGACTCCAAAGTGGCAAGTATTGATGGCCTTGATTACGTTTTTGGAATTTAAATGTGTTTTAAATATTGTTTAGTGAGTGTGCTCTTTATGTAGTTTGTGCTCCATAACTTGGCTTGTTTACATCCTAGTTATTTGTAAAACTCACGCTTTTCAATAGGGAGAAATATCAAAACATAAACATTCAATATCCGCCATCTTTTGAGGGCATCGAGACCCATGGCTGCCGTGGCTCTGAACTTATCCCATTGTTATACAAGACATCCAAACATGCAACAACTCGTTACCATCGTTATACAATAACAAGTCGGGCAAAAACGGCGCACTTCGATGAGTAGCAGTATAGGATTGCCTTCCTCTTGCCCTCAAAAAATGGCAGCTGTACCCATCATTCAATGCGAAGATATTTTCCCCTATAGCATCAATGTGATCTTGTTCTTCCAATGTGAAGCCTCCATCCCTGAGAACTCCATTTTCAATATGAATGGTTTTGCATTGTATAGTCCAAATTGGATGTGTTTAATGTCAAATAATTGGTGCAATTGTGTCTGTGTTGAGGCATAAATTTTCATATCATCCAGGTAGAGTAAGTGTGAAAGTGTGTATGGAAACTTTTATTATGTTTAATCGTGTAGCTGTAAATTGTACTGTTCAGTCTGTTTGAAAATGGATTTAGTGCACGACAAACCCACAGTCGGCTCGGTGAGTTTTAGTATCTTGCACTTTATCAGTCGTGATGATTCCACTACTGAATGTGAGGTGTAGTGTAGTTCTCCAATGGAGCATTGGGAGCATTGTACTTTCTTAAAATGGGATACGTGTTGTGGTTTTTTATATAAGCGTAAGTTAGCTCAAGTTAGGTTATGCAATAAGGTATTATTATTATTATTATTATTATTATTATTATTATTATTATTATTATAGATAATAATGCCCAAAGTTGCCTCTAACAATTATAAGCTCAACAAAGAAGTTAATGGAAAAGCATAAAAGTGAACGCTAAAGAGAAATAAGTAAAACAAAATAATACAGTTTTATTAATTTCTAAATCCTTGAAAACCTAAGCTCAATAGCGCTAAAGGAGAGTTGAAACATCATAACAACCTAAAAACCATTGCCTCAGATGAATAAAAATACAGAGAGGCAAATTAAAGCCTCTTAAAGGGACAGGAGAAATTGTACGAAGAAAAATTAACTGCTTACGTATGTATTACAACCTCGTTAGCTTATCAATAGACCCAATAAACCAAATAAGGTCTTTTAGAAAAATTAAAGTATCATGTAATGTGACAAAAAATTAGAATCGTTACTACTAATATAAGTCGTCAAAGTTGCAATATGCTTGTTACAGGACCCGTTATTATGTTAGGCTATCTCTCGATTAAGCTATTGGAAGAACCTTCATTATTAGTCGAGATTCTTTGTTTGTTTCTCCTCTCGGAACCAAGCTGTCCTCATTTCTCTCATTCTTTTCGGATCTTAATTTCATGTTCATTCTCTCCATTAGTGTGTGAAATGTGAAGAATTGTTTTTCAATCTCATATCGAGAGGGTATAAAAAGGCACAATTCGACAAAACGGCGTTGATTTTTTTGGGATCACACATCATATTGAGGCACCATATTTTTACTTGAACATCTTAATAAACTTATTTCTACAGAATGATAAAAATAATTGCAAAATTCTTCACTGTTGATTTCATTTTTATTGGGAAATAAATAAAATGTAATGATTTTATCGCAAAATTATCGAATTTTATCAGACTATTATCTCTTTGCAACGTTGAATTTTAACGTTCTCGGAAATTTAATTTTTTATTATACATGTTTTTTTTTCAGTACTTAAATCAAATAATGGCCTTTTTTGAGCTCTTCCGGTTGAAAACTTGTTAGATAATAAGCTCCACTCTAGTTGTGATTTAATGAGTTTGCAACGACTATAAATGAAACCGAAAGAAAATTAAGGGAGAATATAGCGGCTAAATTTATTACTGACATTTATAAGTTCATTTTGCGAATAATTGTGTGAGTAGATAAAAAAAAAGAAATATTCTTCGTAATTAAAAATGATTTTTCCCTAACGATGGCTCCCAAGAGTCCTCTTCTCCTCCCCCTAAAACCACCACGAACGAAAAGCGTTGCATGGCCATCTGCAATTTGAAATTCCTAATGAAAATGACAATAATTCGTCACGGTTTCTATGGTTACCTAAAATCCCCTTGGTCCGTGATTGGTTTAGAATTGGGGCTTCATTATTTGCGACGATGTACGAGAACGCCTTCGTGTCTGCGTGCCGTCCAATGGCGGAGGGAGGCGCTCGGTTGCTGAGCGTCGTGTCCCCGTTGCGCGCTCAATTGGCCCGTTTGCGATGACAGCGAGACGTGTTCGCCACCTGGCCCCGCTCTCTTTCTCCCTCTCTTCTCTTTTTTTTATATTTTCATTATCATCATCGTCACTGTTATTAGTATTATTTTTTTCTCTTCCAGTGCTAAAGAAAAGGTTCCCACCTCCTCCATTTTCTTCCCAAAATCCAACCCCCGTTTAATAGCCAAGACGAGTGACACATGAATAGGATAATCGCTTGCAATTCGCCAACTTAATTACAGGCCATAAGGTTCTTAAATGAACTCTCATGAACAGGATTAGACCGAAGCCTCCCTTTTATTATTTTTAGCTGTTTTTTTCTGCTGGATTAGTTTTTATATCACAATGAATATATATTAAAAAAACTAAATTTTAGACTGCAGGCCGACTATTTATAAAAAGTCACATTTAATATACGTCATTATTGATTGCACAGTAGAGAATGCTTAAAGAGCCTTTTATTCCTCCTTCTATTAGGACTCATCATTTATTAAATAAGTTTATTTTTGTTTAATTCAGCTGTAATGATATAGACGGGATTCTCAATTACGTCCTAATGCAATGTCATACAATAAAAGACAATCCAGAATACAAAGGTAGGCTTCCCAACAATTCCCTCTTGTAATGCTCATCCTTATAATCTTTCATCTTCGCCCATCTTCTTCTTCTTGTATGGGCAGGTTTTCAACCAGTCAATTATCTCTTGGAAAGCTCTTTAACTGCAGTGCCATTCTCTTTTAAGATATGGTCAAGTAAGCCAAGGAAGATGGATGAAATGCTTGGCACACACTCGATAGCGGTACACGTCCAGTATTCAGTAGGTTTAAAGGCTGAGCTCTGAATAGGATTGTAATGCTGGACACAACGTATTCCTGTTAAAACAATAAAGAATTTTTAGTAAAATTGTTCCTATGGTGTGTCACAAGAACCTAACGTTGAGCCCCAAAGCCAATAGAATAGCTCCAGATCTCGTGCTTATAGTTTGTATTCATCAAGATATCAGTTTTAGCATTTGATTCATTTTTAAGCTTATGTTCCCTTCCATTGGATTGGCGGCGCTTGTAACATTTGGTTATTCCACATTTCCATTACCTTTTAGTCAGCTGATGCCAAATCTTAATCTTTGCTTGCCCGGCGTGAAAATGTGTTTGAATTTCTTATCTGACCTGCCGCCATGAACTTTCCTAGAAGTATGCTTGTTTCGTATTCAGAGCTTACGGGTAAGGTGAACCTGGAAAGATTACTTTAATAGTTACTTTATTATGCACCTATAGTTTAAATCCTGGATATATTGATAAAATTATAATTCGGGAAGAGCTTACTGACTCTTCTTGCTGATTGCAAAGCATTCAGAGGGATTGAGTCACCCCACGTCTCGCTCTCTAAGTGATTTCGATCCATATGCATACGATTTCATTACCATTAGATTTTCAAATATCTCGATCAGAGGCATTTCTAAATACTAATCCTAACCACGCTAATCCAAAAATCCAGTTAATCCGACTGGGAAAAAAATAACACCTAGCATAAAGACAAAATCAATTGTAATATTTTTGATTTCGCAGAGTTATATTTAATACAGGGACGAAATGCTATAATGCATAAAAAATGCTTTACATATGTACATAGAAAAGACAAAGATTGAACATGTGCAGATGACTTACCACTCACAAGGGAACCATCCGAACCTGTACACGGAACTCTTTGTTTGCGCGCAAACATACGTATCTTGGAAGCGAACGCGTTGCGCGATGCCAGCAGCGGAAATTTAAAAAAAATATATAGTGGTAAAGGGGAAAATAAAATCTTTAATGACAGTCGCCAAAGAATTGCAGTTACAGCAAAGCTATTATCATAAAACCTTAATTTTGCTGTACAATTATTCGTCTGGAAATAATTTATAAGATGAGGTAAAATCTATGAATATTTTTTTAAAGCATCGCAATACATAGCAACGCATATTCGTATTCTCAGCTGCCCCATTATATCACTCGACAGCCCTGCCCTCGTTTCATTTGCCTCGAATACATGACGTCAGCCCCGGAAATTTTACGAAGAATACCGAATTAATTAATAAAATAAAATAATGAATTAAGGAAATGGCTATTAATTACTTTACAGATTTTTTTATTGGATGGCAATTAGCTAATTTTAATAATCTAATTTTAAAAAAATAAGTTTGTTTTGAAAGCTCAAATCCATTCAATTATCCTCTGCTGCTCTTTTTTAGGAAGTAGTTCCATTGCTTTCATGTGAGGTGCTATTGTTGAGTGGTGGAGGGAAGAAGTTCCGTCAAGCGTATTAATACACGCAGTGCGATTTCTTATTTTGCAAGCATCAATAGTAGCTTTAGGTGAGTAAAATATTTCAGTTTGGTGTGAAACTGTGAGATACAGATTCGAATAATTCTTTTGTCAGTAGGATTATTCACCACCATAATCACTTATTGATATGCGCTCATGTAGTTATAGGTTCCAGCATCAAGCTTTAAATTAGCTAGTATTTCGGTTAATCCGAAAATCTGGCAAATCCAAACAGTCCAAATTAGTTCGTATTAACGGGACTTTACTGTGTCTTAAATGGGACGTGGCGATCAGAATTTTGAGTAAGATATATTTTTCCTTCCGTGTTTTTCTTTAATTTTGCGTAAATACAACGCCCTTTCATTTCAAAGTAATAAATAAGTATTGGAGAGAATGATCCAACATAAGGTAGCCATATTTAGATGAAAAACGAAAGGAAAAATTTCGCGATTTGGATTCGAACCAGGGACCACGAGGCGACGAGCTTAACATGCCTTTTCAATTAGAGACTATTTACCATTTCCCGCCTTTGAAACATCCTTTTACGTTTTATTTATTTTTTCTTTGTAAAGTCTTAAATTACACAGGCCAACGATGAAAAAAACTTTTTGAATGAATTTGCCTTTTTCTTGTGGTGGCTTTTAGTGTGCTAAATCCGCAATGTTCAAGTAATGGGTGTGAAGAGAAGCGGCTGCAGTGTTAAACTACCCATATATTTCTGGGCTACACGGATATTTATCAGGCCCTAAAATTCTGAATAATTTAAAATCTTTAATTGAAACCAAGAAAGCTGTGGGTGATAGAAAAAAAACTGAGGTCAGATACGGATTCAGCACAAAAAAAAAGCATAAGAATCAGCTCTTAACGTTAAAAACGTAAAAAGTTATTTTTTGTTGGCCTGCGTTATCAATAGTAATCAGTAAGGTAAGGAATGTTTATTATACTTTAGTTCACAAAACAAACAACAGATTAACCCTAAAGTTCTAGAAGCTGGATGCGAGCGAGCGAGAAAAGGGTGGTGACAACTCTCACTTTTGTGGCTGTCGTCCGCCATTTTGATCCCGAATGCGCATCTGCTTAATTGTTAAAGAATATAAGGCTAGACAATGTTTTTCTTTTAATCTGTCGTTTTCAGATAATCTTATTGTAAATGTTTAGGATTGCATTTTAATAAAATAAGTATTTGTGATATATCGACTTCTAACTCGGGATTACGATATATGGTAAGGAATTTGAAGAGTATTTCTAGTTCTGCACTCCCTTTCTGCGCCATAGGTCATGCTCAATTGAAAAGCTCATTTCCAAAGGAGCTAGATCCATTGTTTTAAAATGAAGTCATAACTAGAGTATCTTACTCCTGTTTGCAGCCTTCTATGTTATAGTGATCATAATTTTTTACATCTGCAAGGCTGCAGTAAATTTCCCGAAGTATATTGCATTTACTAAGTTAAATCTACGCCTCACCAAGAGCTACTAGATTTTTCCATTCCTTACCAAGAATCATTACATTGACACCCACCACGTAACGTTCGTAATCATGGATTAAGCAAATGTCACGGAAGGAGGAGTAAACTCTGTATTTATGACATTTTCTAAAGTTAAGATCTTGTCGAATAACTTTATTAACTTTAGTCTTGGATACTTTTAAGGTGTTCGTCATCACTGACCTTTGAGTCTTGGGAGACAAGATGCCGAACCTTCCAGGCGGCCTTCCGGAGTGGGGCTTAGAGCGGGTTTCTGGACGGACCTAGTCCCGCAAAATACTGTTCCAAATCTGTATTCTTGATAGGTTTACATTGTTTGGTGGCACTAAAATTCGCGTTGTACACATCTTAATAATTTGGGAATAACAAGTTGAAAGAGCTACAAAATCGGCTAATTTTCGATAGCATGTTCATTTCTGTTTTACGTCTTCTCTCATTCAAACTTCTCACCTAACCTAACCTAAAGTTAGGCATAATCCGGCGGCTCTCGCTTCATCCGATTCTCTGATTTACACAATTGAGAACGTCGCCATGTAATATAATCGACATTCTATCCAGAATGATCATAAAGTCCCTTTGCACGAGCAGACAGAAAGAGTTCAGTTGTGCAAAGAAGAGAAAGGAGGAAATTTTGAACGTCTTTTATGAACTCATCTGTTACGTATAAGACAGAACATTACACAAAAATTTCTTTAAGATTTCCATATGTACATTCTGGATTATTCAAAATCTTTCAGTTATGAAACTTCATGATCTCCCGATTACGAATGGTTGAGAATTCTAGCATTGGCAACAGCTGGCAATATTGCTTTGTCTTTGTGGCATCATTCGTGTTTGTCCTTAATAATTTCTCGAAAAATTGATTTTCTTTCACTAAATTGCATGTTGGGAACATTATTTCAGTTAGAACACTTCTATTTTAGCTTGTATAATTTTGAAATCTAATTTAAAACGCTGCTGTTCACTCTCCGTTGTATACTTTAAGGTATTTTGCTTTAAAGATCCCACATAACGTAATTAATAAAACCATATTAAAAATTTGCGTTTTTTAAACGTTTTCATTTTTTTAAAAGGTCTTTTAGCAATGCTTCAAGAAAGAGGCTGAACTGACACGCACTAATGATAGACTTTCGTAGTACTAATGACGCTATAGCTGAATAGCAAATTTACCTTTGGAAGTGATGACCAAGCATATACTGCACGAATAATAATGAGACTAAAATGTATTCATTGTCATGATTTTCTAGTGTATTAAAATAATCCTTAAGAGTGTTGTTGCTTTTCTATGCTTTTTTTTTTGTTATAAAAAATCGAACAAACCTCTTTCAAGCATTTTCTTTCCTTCTCTATAGAGGTAGAGGATTGCTATCGACCAGGTTTAATGACATGTTCTTTTGTTTTAGCATTTGTATAATTGGTTAATTATGCTTGCGGATGTAATTATTTTTAAATATTTTAATTTGCAAAATTGCGTTGAAACTGCTTTCGAGTGAATTGCGTTCATACATAAATTTTATTAATCGAAAGACTGCGTTTTTTTAAAAATTGTAACCCCTCTGTTGTTGTTGTTGTTGTTGTTTAACAGGGAACTTATTGCTTTATTTTATTGAAATATTTAAAAATATATTTATCGATTATTAAAGTTCTGAGTGATTTATCAAGTTTAGCGTTTCACGTGTATATAAAACAGGAAGGGATGTAATGACTCTTTAGGGTGTGAATTTACGAACGGCTCGCACCTTCCTCCCTTGGTTTTCAAGTACACTTCAAGTAGATTTAAATCATAGCACAAGCCTATCCATTAAATTGCACTTGGCTAAATATGTCTAATAGCTTTGAACAGCAAACATGGCCGAGTAAAATATGAGTTAGAAACTTAATACGGGAAGAAGGAAGACGGGGGTTGCTTTGGTTCTATGAGGAGGAGGAAGGGTATTATTGGGGAGAGAGAAGGTTGGGGGTTGAAGTTGGCCGCTTTTGCCTCCCCGTCCCCCCTTCTTGTTAACTCTTGGGTGATTAGCCGTAGTGGATGGTCATTTTCCCTTCAGCCGGAGACGAGCTGCCGAGCACGGCGCTGCAGACTTTTGATGGATGTAATCACAGTAATATGGTCAGAGAGAGAAAGCGAGAGGAGAGAACACATATCGGCTCGGTGCCAGAAACTCCCAGTTTTTCCCTACATGGTTGCCATGGCAATTAAAAACCAATTTCGATATGGCCGAGAAAAGAAAAGAAGATGGGGGAAAACGTCTACAGAAAAAAAAAGGAAGAAGAAATCAGAAAGATTAAGTCTAATGAAATTGCGGAGCTTCTCTAGAAAAGCTTTTTCGGTGATCGGTAACAGGAGTAGCGTGTAATTATTATGATTTCGATTTTTCATGTGAGAGCTGCAAAAAGCCGTAATTGATTTGTATTGTCAGGTTTTGGCATTTTTTGACAAAGAATGTTGCCTTCGCCAATATTTTCTGTTAAGGTTATAAAAATATTAGGTTTAGTGTATTCCCTTATATCTTGTAATTTTTATTTCTCCAAAGAAGAAATAAGTTTTTTTCTTGAAGAATTAATAATAGAAAACGTTACCGAGAAACGAAATTTTCTCCGCCCTTTGCCCATCATCCGCCCACAGGAAAGATGAAAACGTCAATATTCCACTTTCTCTTTGACTTTTCTATTCCATTCCACCCACAGAGAAATATATAAAATTAAATAAAGTTCTTGTAACAAAAAAGAAAGATATTTTGATGCTTAAGTAAATTCTTATCTATTTAAGTAATGAATATGTTTGAATCTTTATGTAAAAAAATTATCCGAATTATAATTAAGCCATAAAAAAGGGAATGGGACAAACGAATATTAAGATCTCTGTAAAAGTTATTTAAAAACCAAGCCATTTTATAAAGGAAGATATAAATATTAAATGCAATAATTCTTAATTTCAACATTGAGAACTGCATTGTCTTGTGATCTTCTGTAAAGAGTAAATATTTATAGAATGTGAATGATTCAAAGGAAAAGGCTGCTGAGAATAGAAGAAAATATAAAAGGGAGAAAAAGTTTAAAAAATTGTGTATGTGATATAAACGAAATAGTTTCTGGTATTTATTTTTATCCTATTTGTACTTAAAACCAACGTAAATTATTGAAGATATTAAAATTTGCCAAAAACTACGATTGTCGAATAAAAACAGAAAAAAAAGTGAAAACAAAAGCTTTATATATATTAATATAAACTGGAGACTCGCTTATTATTTTGAAATTTTAAAGTAGACATATTGTGAGAAAGCGCAGAAAATGAATGAATTTTTCCCAGACTAAAATTGAACATAAAGCTAAACAAAATATAGTTCGAATATTTATTTTTTATCTTTTCACAGATTAATTTTGCATTCTATTTGGCAACTAGTGTTTACCATTTCTATAGTCTATTCTATAATATCTCAAGAGCATAAGGGGATCATAAATTCTCTTTACCGAAAGATTTTGAATAGCTCGAAAATATAGTACATTTACGATTTTCATGAAATCTTTCTGCAATGTTCTTTGTCTTGTGCTTAACAGAAGAGATCTTTGGGGACTCTAATTTATACAGCTGAGCTCTTTCAATGTCTTTTCCGGGTAAAGGGCCTTTATGAACAATCTATACTAAGATATTAACCATCTTTATTGTGACGAAGTGGTGAATTTTGAATGATGCATCATATGTATCCAGTATTCTTTCTTAATTCGCATCCAGCCCACTCTACTCCCATAATGAGAAAAACCAAATGGTTACTCATAATTCCTCCTAGAATATTAACTCCCTGGCAGAAAAAAAACTTTTCTATTTCATTGTATTAAGATTTGGAATGAGACCCCTTTGAATATGAGACAAAGTATTATTATATGTGATAGGAGGAGTTAAGCATCAAATATGGAATTGGATTATGAAAAGACAGAAATCTGAAACATGAATTTTTTTGCTCTGTGTGAGCGCACAATAACAATAATAATAATAATAATAATAATAATAATAATAATAATAATAATAATGTTATCGTATATGCTAAATCACCAGATATTTAATAACAACATTGCCAAACTCAAAACTTTTTACTCCTACAAAAGAAATTTCTTGCATTTTTAAATTTTCTCTCAAAAAACCTATAACAAGCATGATCTCAATATGTAATTTATAAATGTATTTACTCTTTCCAATTCATTGGTAATATTTTTCTTAATGTCCTTAAGAAAATTGTTTCTGGGGCTGTTTGGATGCCCGAGGTTCTGTCATCTATCGGGCTGTCAGTTCCTAGAAAAAGTCGTCATAAGTATCTTACTTTAACAACTCCTAGTACGAGGACAAATATTGGTGAGATTACTCCTTGGTATAAACTTGTTATTTTGTATAATAGAATCCTTTCTCATAAGATGCAGACATTTTTAATGACCCAACCAGTTCTATTTTTAAGATTTTAAATATCTGATTTTGATTTATTTGTTCCGAAATGTAATATTTTTCTTTTGATTTCTTCCCCCGCTTGGGTTTTATCACCTGTAGGGGCAGTTTGTATTTTGCTTGTACATTCTGATCTGAATAAATTAAATTAAATTAAATTATGATCCTGTATGGTAACAAGAATAAGAAACATAAAAATGGTAAGAATTTTATCTGAAACTGGAAGGATTGCGGTTTCGGAGTCCCTCCTATTTTTAATTTTGACAAAAATACTGCGATATTTTATGTTTATGAAGGTCACTAATACCTTCGTGTCTGTCTGTCCGTCCAAGAAAGGACTTCAAATTTTACGGGTTATGTTTTCTCAAACAACAGCTGAGGACTATCTCTCCGTCTAATTCGAAAATCCGTTAGATTCGACCACTAAGGGGAGGGATACAGCGACCCAGAAACCGTCCAAGGACAGAAAATGGTCGGAAAATTTTTTGATATAATCTGAAAACAATATTAAAGATTGAACGACATCCACTGATAAACATTGGACAAATGGACAAATAATAAATAAATGTAATCGAATTTAATACGATTTAACATTTAATCTAACGTATCAGACGAAAGGTTAATGAAACTTGGGAATTTAATTTTTTTGTAAATAGCAACTTTCGCTACTTTGCGTCTTTTTTTTTTTCATTTATATTCTCCAGCAAGTGCATTTTTTATGTTTTACCTCATAAGCTTTTACGGAAATATGTTTAATGAAATTTACTAATAATCGTAAAGCTGGTTTTCAAAATTGTTTTAGTTATGTCATTCTCGTGGCTTCTCGACAATATTTTTCCCTTTAGTCTTTTTCATATCTTTCTTTTGGCTTCTAAAAGAATGGGAAGTTTATTTTATTGTTAACAACAAAAGTTCGACAATTTATTAAAATGAGTTGACAGATTCATTACTTCACTTGATTCTAAATTAAAATCCAAATACTATAGTTTCTAAGAGATTGGCTCAGTCATTTCAGTTTCACTGTTTTCATTATTTGCAACAGTGAATTCAACATAATTAATTTTTATTTAACGCTGTTTTAAAATAAAAGAAAATATTGTTCAAATGTAAGATTGCTAGATTTTCACTATTTTTCATGCAATTAAAAAACTGAAGCTTAAAGCTTAGGCTCCAAAACTGATTTGATCTAAATCTCCTATACTAATAAGTTTCACCCTCCAATGTCTAAATTCGCTGTTGTTCATAAGTCCTTAAAAATAATACATGGCCAACAAAAAAACTGGCAAACCAAAGTTTTATTAAAGTAATTATATCGATAACGTAGTTTATTAGCGTCTTTTCTTAACAACACGACAATCAGAGAACTGTACACTATTATTATGGTAATAATAACTATCATGGCATGACGCATTTAATAATTTATTCTATTAAGCCTTCAATAAATCTATTACTTATGAAATTTGCAATATCCTTGTTTCCTATCTGAATTTCTATCTGTTGCTTTATATTTGTCGCTTATCAATTTTCCCAATCGGCAAAGTCTCCGATCTGCAGTCGGAATAAATATACATAATGGTATTTGCAGTCTGGTGTGTATTGCATTCTTATTGTCTTGGCAGATGTTTTGGCGATGGAAGCAAAGGATAATGGCGGCTGTCTCTTCGGTCCTCCTCCGCTCGGCTTCCTGCATCCATCTATCCATCCATCCATTCATCCGTCTGTCCATCCGTCTGTTCAACCATTCGTCGTCCCCCACCCTGCAAGAGTGTCACGGTGCACTGCCTCGCCAAACGATCGAATTGGAAGGAAGGCGCGACACCGGCAGACAGACCGACAGACATGGACACAAAAATAATAATAAAAAAAAAAGATTACGGTTGACTTCCCGTCCGCGTCTGCCATCCAGCCCATTGTTCCTGTCATTACGAGTAACTCGCTTTGTCTCTCACTATCTTTCTCCCTCTCCATTTGATTTTCTTTTCTTTTTTGTTGTTGTTTAGTAATCTGTCAATCTTAAGCATTTAGATGTAACGCAGGGAGTGACTTAGAAATGTTCTCTCTTTTCTATTGGATTAGCCACGGGAAGTGGCGAAACCAACGTCCATTGTCAATTGTTCTCGGCCCATGTTACCGTGGCAACCTTTCACGAGGGGATGGATTTCTGAAGGAATAATAAGCTCAGCAACTGAGGCAACTATAATTTAGCATCTAAACCAAAATGTCTACGTTGAAGGCAGTGAGGGATAGGGGGAGAATTTCCTTATGATATAGTTGTCAATGCATATCAAACACGTTTAAACAATTTAACAGATTAAGCTCCAGTATGCATGTTTTTATACCTTCCTATTATTATTTACCATTAGGTCCAGCGGCAATAGGAAATGTTTAAAGACAATTAAATGTCGAGATTCACCAATATTATCTTCTGGTAAATGCTACTATGTTGCCGCTATATTCATTACTCCCCCTGTATTTCAAGGTTATTAATAAGGACCTTCCTTAATTACCATAAGTCCAAACTGTCAAGAAATGTCAGCAGATAACTCCGGAAAAAACATCATTATTTAAGCAATATCGGACTATTCGAACTCTTGTTTAAGTCCTTAAATAATTACCTACACAAATCCCTTTGAATTTGCAACACAGACCAAAATTCAATTAGCTTTCAGATATGCATATAATAACTGAGATCTTCAGCTTGAAGCAAAAAAGGGGCAAAACAGCGCATCAAATAGATGAACAATCAAGGAAAATAGCACTTTGGTGTGCTTTTTACATGAAAAAGTACCAAAAACTTTATTTTGACTAGAAAATCTTTTCACCCCAAAAATAATAGACTGTTTCCCAACGTTAATATTAAACATTGAACTTTATTTTGAGTGGAAATCTCTTCTCTTTCTGAGATTTTCAGTTTGGAGCAAAAACAGGCAAATTTTTATTAATATAATAAGAAATCAGTCTAATTGTCCATGTAGTTAATCTTCGAAGATGTCACACCAGTTTACAAATGCTCAGACCAAAATTAAATCTCCATTAACTTCAAAGAAAGTTCTCCTCATAGGGCTACATCGTGAATACTTTATGTAATAAATCAAAATGATACTTTTCCACTGGTTTTTGTGTGTTGAACAAGATGGTGAACAGGTTGAGACCGTCGTGTAAATCTTCTTCAACATATGATGCATATTTTGTGAATAAATGGTTTCTACCATTTAAGTGTTAACATAATTTTGACTAACCATGTATTCTTATTAAGCTTATTAAATGACAACCATCAAGGGTTTAATGAACATAAAACAACAAGTTAAAAATAACAAAATTTGAAGAATAAAATTATTATTATTATTATTATTATTATTATTATTATTATTATTATTATTATTATTATTATTAAAAATTAGCGTCATTTTATACATAGGAACCAGTAGAGCGGCATTGATTATGGGATAACCAGCCACCCATGTGGATCTAGAACGAGAGCATCTTAAAACTATGTGCTGCATAAATCTGGTGCACCAATCTTGCCAACAACCAGTTTCTTTAAAAGCGTTAAAATATTAGCAGCACTCAATAATTAAAACCCGTTATGGGGTTTTGGGTTTGGTTGATGGTAACGATGGTAACGAGTTCGATTTTGATTGTTGTACACATTGCACCGGCTTTAGTGGGGTTTTCAGGCAGTTTTAATCAGTTTGACAAATCCATCATGGCGCTGATAAACTGGTAAACATTTAGGGAAAAAATGTAAAAAATTTGACGTCAGATATTATGCATCTGGAAATAACTGAACGACTACTTACAGTTGCTTAGATGCAAAATGTACGCGAAAGTGCGACCTGAATCTTAAGCGCATAGAGCGAGACCGGATTGCTATGCGCTATGTAACTATATTTTATGAGGGAAAAAAAGCCGTTTATGAAAAACCAAAAAATTCCCCGGTTTGGGTTTTGCTTCTGTTTTTTGGTTTTAGAGCTGACGTAACGTCATATTTTTAAAAACTAAAACCGTAAGACCGGGTTTTACTTCATTTTTGAGGCTATTGTTTGCAATTAAAATTTGCTACGAGTCATTAAAAGTTATAGATGCAGAATTACTTTTCATATTGAGCGTAATTAAAAGGTTATTAAATCTATTATCTATATCATACAGTATATGTGACAATTTAGAGATCGTTTTAATATTTACGTCTTAATTAAATTCTCTTAAAATAATTTTGGTAAAACTTGAGCTTTATAAATAAATAATATAATAATAATAATTTCGAATCTTTAATAAAAGAAGACTCGTTTTACAGTATAACCCATCTCAGTCTGTTTAACTGGAATAAAAATTGAGAATGGAAGAAAAAAAAATAACAGTTGAGAAAAAATTACATTAGGAAATATCCAAGTATTAACACATATGTATTCTTCCGTAAATGACTTCTCAGTTATGTTATGCGTAAATTTAATGTCTTCACCTTTTCTTCCGTTTCATTCTTATCATGAAGATTAAAAAAAAAAAAATTCTCGCTTTCTAAAGACAATTAAACGATTTAGAAATTCTCTAAATCTGTGTAGAACAAATATTGCACATATAAAATCAAACATTGATATAAAGTCCTTGAATTTTTATATATACTTTATTCTCCTCTCAATATTTATAATTGGAACTTAGACATCCGCTAATTAGTTATAAATTAAATTTCCTTGGTTTGCCATTAGAAAATTTAGCTGCATACCAAACTCGAATAATACATTAATATTTGAAAAGAGTATTGATTTAAAAAAAAATACAAATAACTGTTACTTTATATTTTGTTATAAATTCCTTTAATTTTTTCCGATGTGTAGATTTTGGATTATTCCTTTGGTTTTTTAAAGCTTATTGATATAGCTAGGTAACTTAAAGGTAAATTATTTTTATTTTGAATTTCATTACTACATTCTATGAATTAAATTAAAAGTTATTAGGAATTTTTCATTTTATTTTAATTCTTTTTTTTTTTTTCTTTTTACGTTTTTGAAAAGTTTATTCTCCTTAAGCAACTCCGCGCAATGTGCAAAAATCCAATAACAGAGCAACAGAATTCTTTTTCCCCTCTTCTCTCTCTCTCTCTCTCTCTCTCTCTCACCCGTCAAGAGGTTTTATATTATTCATGCAAATGTTTTATTTTTGAGAACACTTGTGTCACCTTCCTTTTTGGACGCAACAAAACCTTTATAATTAACATGACAGGAGTCGACATGTTATTAGAGTGACAAAGCACTTACACTTCTAAACGCCAATTGAAATGGTTGCTGTTCGCCCTCAACGAAATACATTAAAAAAAATTAGACGAAAGGTAAAGTGATAGAGAGATAGATAGATAGAGAGAGAGAGAGAGAGAGAGAGAGAGAGAGAGAGAGAGAGAGAACGAAAAAAGATCAAGTCGCCGTCTTCGTGCTAATGTTGACACGGGCGATCTTTACTTGGACGACCATTTATCATTATACACCTTGTCAGCGGTAATAACATCAGGAATGTTTTCGTGTAGATGGCTCGTTTACAATGCTAACGACAAAGACCCGAGTTCTTTTTTGACTTCCGGACCACCCGTGTCTGTGGTTCGGTTCTGCAAACATTTTTTTTCTTCTCCCGTTGCCTTCTTCTTTTTCGTTCTTCTTTCTTTCTTTTTGCTCACTAATGGGGGGTTCTCTCGATGTTTGTAAACATATAACTCAGGCCGCCCCCGCGGAGCCGACGGTTCTCCGATGTGAAAGGAGCGAGCTTCGTCCTCGAGACAGTAATGAAAGGATAATGTCAGCCTTGGCGCGGACCCATTAATAAGCAAAAGGAACACAGGTGTAATCAGCGATGGGAGGTCTGGGGAACTGGTGACATGTATTGATGAACAGAGTCGCACCTTTTTGCAAATGAGAAGAACCGTCGTAGGCCAGCCGGACGTTATTTATCTTTGCGAGGGGAAAAAACTGGGTGGTAGATATTTAAAGCTCATCTTTTTTATGGTCACCCCTCCCTCTTCTTCATTTCACATCCAATAGTGGAGGATCTCGTGCTGCTTTTCTTTGGTTGCAGGTCATGATTCAAAATAACATACACCTTCATTAATTTGCCCTTTTCTTTTTATAAGGGGCGTTACGATCCAGTTACATTCAGACTTAAAAAAATATTGATGTTGTGTTGCAGTAATTTCATGGGGTATTTTCTCCGCAGGAAAAGGCAATTTTTTCTTTAAAAATACCAATTAAATCTTACTACGTGTTCATTTATCCTTCCTTCATCGTTATTTCTCTAGATAAGAGGTTAGTTTCCTCAACAAAGTTTTATTTTAGCCGGTAATCCACCTATCTATAGCAAACTGGGACTTTTGAAAATTTGACTTTCAACAATGAGACTGTGGGCACAGAGAATGCGTGATAAATAGAAAACATGTATTTCAACTAACTCTCAGAAAACTAGCGCTGGTAGAATTTTAATAAAATTTAGATGATGCGTTTAGTTTTCACCCATTAATAGAAGATAACTCTGATGATTCCCAAGTTATTAGAATAGATGAACATAAATAAAAAGTAAAGTATAGATGTTAACCAGAATTTAATAAAAAAAAATTTAAACAGTTTAATATACGCTTTCTCAAGAAGTCTAAAAACAATATTTTAAAAGAGTTTAATTCTAAATAAAAAAGTTCTTGATTAAAAAGTCATCCGCAGTGGATCAAGGAACATTCAATTGTGGAGAGAATTGCCTGTTGATTAAGTCTATAGTGAAATGGTTCTCGACATATAAGTGAGCAAATATCATGAGTGTGTAAGTTCGTGCTTTGTGAAGAGTTCATTATCGCATTCGTAGAACAGTTTCTATGAAAGTTAAATAAATGAGCACATAGATAAACGGCTTAAGCAAACCCTAGACGTCACGTTTTGGCCGCCATTCCTGAGATGATTACACGTTCCCAAATAAGACGAATTATTCGTGAACCGAAGCTGACGGTTGGCATCTCGAACATTTTTTTATGCATAAAAAGAATGTTAAACTATTTATTAGAAAAAATGGCAGTCAATTTGTTTTCTACAATAATTTCTTCTCGTTTAATATTTCTAAAAGTATATTTTATTCTGGAATTGACATTAACTGTCTTTTATATTGTTAATAAATTGAAAAACGATCGTTAAGGTCTTAACTAATTTATTCTTCAAAATGAGTACTAGGACTATATTAATGGAGATGATGAAGTGTTCACAAGGCTATTAAATCTAACAGCAACTATTAAAGGCGATTTTTAATAATACTCAAGGATTGTCGTTTTTATATTTACTGTAAATTAAAGATCCCGATAATTCTAAAACTTTTTAGATTCAATTTTGTTCTTGTTTTGAATTAAAATTGTGAATATGTATATTTTTCGTTATGTATTTTTCGAGTTCTTTCTCCTACATCCACAACATGTAAAAAATACTCAGTCATATGTTCTACAGTGAACTTGAAAGAAAGGAATTACTTGTTGTTTGGTGGAGGCCCACTTTTATTGAGGTTAATGTTGAGAGAAAGTGATTTAAGCCTCTTTACCAGATGAAATGGATAGATATTAAGCGAGATCATCGAAGATTTTCCCTTTAGTTTATTTAACATAAATTGCGAGCACTAAATCCTAATATCGGAAATCCTCACTTTAAAAATTTTAATTTGAATGAGGGTAAAGAATTAATTTTTATTGCACTATCTTAAAGTTATCCATATAAAATTAGCATTTTCTACTAATGTTAGTAGCAGTGTGTTCGGGTCAATTTTTTCATCTTTACCTGTAATGTTTTTGTTAAAAAGTTTTATTCTATGGCAATATACTGACTACTACTACTACTACTACTACTATTATTAGTAACAATAATAATATTTTTTTTGTAAAGATCAATTCAAATTCAATTTAAAAATCCGATTTTTCTCTTTAAAATTTTATGTTCTTCATTTTTATAACCTGGATTATATATATCGAAGACGACAAAAAGATGTTCATTGATTATAAACGGATGGTGATGTAAACCGAAACTAGTCTTAATAAAGCAAGTGACTTTTTATTTACGAAGAACAGGTGTATTTTTCATGTGAGATATTCGCTTCATTTAGCCTTTTATCTGACACTTTACTGCCATCCTTAATGCCTGATTCTTTTTTAATTTCACAAACTTCATTGAAACTATGACTTCTGGGTACGCAGATTCTATACTCAGAGAAGGTATACCTAAAATATATGACATAAGCCTATACTGTACATTTATTCGCTGTTTACTGAATAGATGGATTGTCTCAAATATACTTATTCGTCGACCGGCCTGAAACCACTCTTAATTTCTACTCCAATGTAAAATTTAAATTGAAGCATTTTAAAAATTTAGTTGAAATTGCTACTCGTTCGCGGAGAAATCTTTCTAACAAATTACGAATATATTCTTACATAAATAATAATAGATTTATGGAAATTGATATTTAACAATAATTAGAAAGAATGTGTAGTTCATTCTTACTTTTTTATTGTAAGTAATTATACTGGCCATTAGAGAGCCTCGCTTAACACTAAGCAGACCCAGAAAATGTGCTATTGTCGCAAAGTATGTGGGGCTTCCGGCTTCCAACAATGAGCACCTGAGCACTTTCAATCACAGCAGACTTTGATGTACTGCTTTATCATGATAACGTTTTTAGGCTGGATGTCATTCTGGAAAATGCGTGATACAAAATCCGACCAAAAAAGCGTTACAGAAACAGAGAAAAAATTCAAAGTCTGCTTTATTGTTGCACATTTAAGCATTGTTGGCGCCGGGTTGAAGCACGCGATGGCACTGAAAAGTCACTTGACCATTGTAGTCAGAGCAACAAATTTTATTTAAAAGCTTTACTACAAGAGATATATTAAAAGTGTGATATCATATAGTACTATTATACTTCGCTGTCTTCCTGCTCAATTAGTTCGCTAATTCAAAAACAAATGACGTGCAAATCTCCAAAATGGCATAACGCTTTGTTTTTAGTGTATTGGAATAAATGTTTTACCATTACAATAAATATATTTAATTACTCACAATTTACTTTATAATTTGTTATTTTGAAACATTGAAGGATCAATTAAATGTTCATGCTTTTGATGCTTTTCGAAGTCTTCATCAAATTTATAATCTATGTGCTTCGAAGCGCTTTATATATTTCTACAGTTAAGAACAATGTTCCGATCCAAAATAACTTTGCGGATGATGCAATAATTTTAATTTTGCTTCATACAAAATACACTCGTTTTGGGATTTTAATTTTGCTTCATACTGCAAAAAGCTTGCACGTGCCATGTTTTTGGCCTCCACATTCGATTGTGAGCAGACGCGAGTAAAGAGACACACCTTAAGCATTGACGTTGTGTTTACCTCACATATTGAGAGACTTCAGTGCTTATATCTCATACTTCAGTTACCATAAGCCATTACTCATTATTACGGATGTACATGATTCTACAGATTCGTCCGCTGATAAATAAATAAAAGGTTTATGTACTATATACAATATTTATTTATTTGTTGCACCTAGGCGTAAAAACAATATCATGATTTAATGTTTCAGACTGCAGATTCGAATCTGCATGATAGTTTGTCTTAGAGCAATTGCACCTATCGGGCTTGTTTTATCATAAACACCATAAAATACCCCTAAGTTCAATTCTGTGTTTGCTTATTTGAACATGTCCGAAAGCTGGACTTTTCTAATGTTGCATACATTAATAGTTTTTTTGTTTTTTTTAGAAAAGTTCATTTTTATATATTTTTTTATTTTTTCTATTTTCTCCCAACATACTATGTCGAAATAATCTTCATCTTTTGAAATTTCTTTTTGTAAAATAAGATAATTCCGAAGTTCTATTACATTATATGTAAATTGTACTAACTTGTTTAGCATTGTGAATCGCATGAGGGTAATTTCTGGGAGGCCGACTACATTTGTGAAGAACAAGTCCAGCATTTAATTTATTGTCAATGTGGAAAAATGATAGCGCTTTTGTTTTATCGTATAGGAATATCATGCGTTAGAAATTTTTATTCTCAAAAATCGGAAATATTTTTGTCAACGGAGTTCAAGACGTTAATTGTATTCCAGAAATGGGAATTGATAATTGATGATTCCGATTAAACATTATTCACTATAAAGAAGCTGTTCATTGAAAACCTTAAGTGTAATATTTAGATTTTAAACGCATTATTTACTTTAATATCTTAAATCAATTTTTATTTCTTTTAAAGGGTGATGAGCTGACTATACGTTTATACACACAAAAACGATATAATTTTACTTTATAGATATATAAATACAGCAAATCGTTCGGATGCCAACATTTTTGATTCTCATAAACCGAAAATTCTATAGCAGTGGTTCCCAACCTAAGAGTTATCGAGCTTATTTTTATTTGCATTTATTTTTTATAGAAAATTTCGAGATTTTTTAATTCATCTTATTAAAATGCCTTTTTTTTATTCAATGCCTTTTTGAGGTGGGGGGTTGCAAGTTACTTAATATTTAGAAAAGGGGGTCGCGATTCAAAAGGTTGGGAACCACCGTTCTACAGTGATGGTGAATAATAATATAATTAATAGACCATTCATTAAAAAAGGATACAAAAATGACATAAATTATAGAGTAATTTTATAAAGTAAAATAACATATTCAACTTCATTATCTATTACTTTCTTTTCTAAAATGAGGTAAATAATTATAAATTTAAGGAAACGTTTTTGCTTGAAAAGGCACGGTCACAGTAAAAATCAGACGATAATATACAAAATGAAAAGGCTTAACTAACATTAATGTTGATTCTAGCATACTTCTGTTTATTTTTTGTATTTAACTATCTGAATAATTTTATAATATATAATTTCATCACGAACAATTGTTTCAACTCGACTTATATTTCAATTAGACACAAGTATAATACCTTAGGTATATCATCCTAAGGAATTTTGGACTTGTACATTTATGTATTTTCCACAAATAAGAAATAAAAGTACTATATGAAGTAAATTAAGTAAAATAAGTCGAATGAATGCTTCTCAAACTGCTGTTCAACTTTTTAAGTCAAAGGAATAAAGATGTTCTCATGATTCCTTTTACTTGATTTTGCTTTTCACTTGTATTGCTATATCGATATCATTATCATTGTTTTAACTTATGACCTAAAAGATTTTAAAATTCTTGCCGAAAGACGTATTTTAATACCCAGAGCGCGTAAATACATAAAACGAAATTTTAAACAACGACATGAAAAATAAAAATAAAAAAAATGAATTAAAAAAAGCAATTCTTTGCATACCGAATTGCATTAGGGATAATGAAGACCATATACAACGGGAAATCCAAATTCATAAATCTTTTGGCTCCTATTTTGAATATTTAAGTGATATAAAACTGTAAGAGATTTATTACCACCTGAGTTCGGAGGTTATCTACATGTCAACTTGAAACCGAAAAAAAATTAAAAATGATAGAATGGGGAAGAAACCCTGAAAATTTGTTTTCAAAAACCTAGGTGTGAACCTCGCCAACCTTATCAGTATTCCACAGAGAAAGAGACAGAAATTTAAAAAAAAAGAGAGACAAGGAGAGGAGAGAGAGAGAGAGAAGATACTTGATTAACTGCAATAAATTTTAATATGGTATTTTTAAAAGTTAAACGTGACTATTAGATTTCGACGTAAAAAATATAATTTATTTTTTAGTGGTTAAGAAAACGGTAAAATATTTTCAAAGAAGCCTATATGTAATTTTGGTGTTTTTATAGATTATGAGCAAGAGTTAATTGAGTATAAACAAGCAATTTTAAAATATTAAATAGATAAATAGGAATAATTAATTACTTAATTAGATAATTAATTTTCCCGATTGACAAGCCCTAACAGAAATATGCGTGCTAGAACTAAAAATCCGATAGGCTTGCTCGTATCGCCCTCACGGTGAAATACTTAACGATTTTAATTAATACTAATTAATCAAGACCTGTCAGTGATATTTTTCCTCATGACATTGGATATAATAATTTTGCCACTTTATAATTAAAAAAAATGTATTCTTTCATAAGGACTTAGGGTAGAAAAAATAGATGTGATAGTACGCATGACATGTTGATAATTAGCTAATCACCAGGTTAGGGAACAATAGTCGCATTCAGGGAATATTAAGACTCGCAAATAAGCAAAGGGGGATTGAGGAAGAAAAGAAGCCACTGATTTTAGGAGAAACGACGAACACTAAACAGTCAAAATTCACTTAAGTAGCTGCAATTAGCCTCCTAATTCAATTATCTGTTTAATGACGCCCTAGTGTTACAATGCCAAAATTAATTAGCTTTACAGACTGACCTTAACTGGTTGGGAGGAGGTCACAAGGGATGTTGGTGTGTCACTTGTCTTGAGTAATTCGCATAGAGATCCGGTGAAGATGCTATTTAAGCCTTTTTTTTTAGAGCTGCATATAGAGAAGATCGCAGCGGCGAGCATGGGTATCGGGCGACGTCGTCGTTTGTCGGTCGTCCTTCGATGGCGGCCGCTGGGCCGAGGGGACTCCCGCCCTTCTCCTCCTTCCTCCTTCGGAAGCTGGAAGTGACCCAAACACCGTCGCTCGCATCCCTATATCCCTATTACGCGATCAGGAACCAGGAAAAAAAAAGTCAGGTCCGAATCATCATCCCCGGTGGTATTTGATGGCAAACGACAGAAGTTCCTGCATCATCATCATCATCATCGTCGTCGTCGTCGTCATCATCATCATCATTGTCCTCGTCATTGTCAACGGTAAAAACACTGTCGCCTCAAATGAAACCAAATTAGGGTGAAATTTCCTTCCAAGATGAAGAAAATTTCTTTCCTCTGTGATAATTACGTCTTTATTGTATGTTAAAGATCTTTGCTATTCGTGGCAGGAATTCAACAAGTTCATAATGTTTATTCATTTCTTTCCTCCAAAACGGACGTAACGGAAACTTGAAGAAACGAAACATCTAAAACACAAAATATTCTTGGAATTAAAGTGCCAGGCGCCAAAAACGTAACTTTCCCTATCCGGTTTGCTGTAAAGAGAAAGAAGCATATTTTTTAAAATCGTTTTGCGTTCCAGTTCAATCGTTTTGCGTTACAAATAAAATTGAATCCATTTTATACCTGAAAACATCGGATCCTCACTGCCGGTCGCTCTCTTTTGAAATAACGCCGATGACACCCGAACGATCAATGGCTCTTGGTCGAGGGGACTTTTCCTTCTTATGAATACATGATTTCCTGATTCTTTACGAAAAAAAAATTTTTTTGAAAGTTCAGGGTTGCTTAAAGGATTAATTCAGGGAAACGCTGTTTTTTATTCGACAGATTTATCTTCCAGTTTGAGTCTCTCTCCCTCTCTCCCTTCTCTCTATTCCCCAACAGGGAACTTCCTCGTCATCTCCTAGGCGAGGGTCCAATATTTAACCATGGACCTATCTCCTCGTTCTGATAACCACCACTGAATTCTTCGCCCACTTCCTTCCCGGCATTTTCACCCCTTTTTTCTGCTTTTACTTCGTAGGAGGAAAAAGCGAAATATGAAGCAGTTTCACATGCAGATACTGTTTAACATCCAATCAATCAAATTGGTGAGTGCGTAAAGAATAATAGAAATGAAGCTGGTAAAAAATTTGTAGCATTCCTTTTCGTCGATCAGACGTGTGAAATATTAGTGTATAATTATAAGCTTCAGATTAATTTCATATTTAATGGAAAGTTATTCTAAATATTTTATCGTCCTGTAACTGATTTGATATAAAATCCAAAATGCAAATAATCTGTTATCTTATAGCTTGGAACATGATAAAAAATATACACCTAAAAACTTAAATTCTTTCGTTACCATAAGTTTCTTGATTAAAAAAAAAGGGAAGGGGGTTAAAAATTTTAAAAACGACCTCGTAAATTTTATTTGCAAATTCTGAACTTACAATAAGGTTTTAATCTTATAAATTACGATGTAATAGGTATGATTTGCCAAATTCTTAACTCCAGTGGAAATAGAGTAAAATTTATTTGGTAGGAAATATTGTCAACCACCTCATTTGGAGAAAAATGTCAGGGAAACACTACATTTCGACCATATTTATATTTATGTAATAAATAATGGAAAGAAACATTTTTCAGTTTAGTAAGTTTAACATAAATCAATTGGGAAAAAAAAAACTTATCCTCCCCGACGGGAAATCGAACCCCGGTCTCCCGCGTGACAGGCGGGGATACTGACCACTATACTATCGAGGACGTTATATGAATATTCGTTTTTTTACTTTTTCTTTAAATAATTTTTTGTAATAAGACTTCTGCAGACATTTTTTCTACAGTGGAAGATACGGTGCAAGGCAATAGTCCACAACCAGAGTCACCAAATAGAACAAAACGTTGGTGGAGAAAGGGGTTTTCTTCGTAAACTTTTTCCTCCAAGTCGTTACCATAGATCGTAATCAACCTTCTGTGTACCTGATTTTGCTATATGAAAAATTCCAAGACAATCTATAAATACAGTAAATGGCACCCTGATTTCGGACATTTCACAGTAGCCATCTGAAACATATGCTGAATATGCATATTAATCCGGTCGAGCATGGAATTAATGGGTTCTGCTGTCTTGAATGTGTGGTCTAATCGGAACGCAACCACTGTAGTAACAACTTTCCATAGTAAGCAGATTTTTATGAATATCGCCTCAAGATACGATCAAGAATGAACAAGTCTTCACGTGTTCTATGGTATTCATGTAGGTGACTGACTGACCCATGGAAAGATTTGGGAGCCTTTTTCTTTGATTGCTGTATCTTTCATGAACATACTGCGTTTTTTCGTTCTTCAGAATTTTGGATGAAGACCATTCCCAATATGACGATATATTTTTCGAAGCAGCATTGCTCGCACATTACATGAGCTCCCATCGGAAAAGACGATAGTCCAAGAAGATAGTAGGCATGGCTGAAAAATGTGAGTAAGGCTTTCTTCACTTATATTAAAAGTGAACGAAGGACGACGCATCTGAGAAGATGACATGAGAGAATTCAGAGATCCTACAATAAATCAATCATTTGTCCACTGTTTTCTTTTCTCAGTATTCACTGCAATGAGATGCCATTCACTTGCAAGTGATCTGCAGCCTTGCAACCGAGATTTCCTTCGACCACCGTTTTGCAGCCCTTAGTTGACGTGCTACTGGTCTGATCCTTCTCAGTTGGTTTGAATGCATAATTATGGGCATGTATGTGCCTCTGGATTATATCATCTTCATGTTGTTCAACAGTTAACCCTCTTTGGAAATTACTCAACTCTTCTGCATCAGGAGTTCGTGGCATACATGTTGATGAGAATATGTCTCTGCACATAACCTATGGGGTCAATACCATGATATATATTATTTTTCATGAAAATAACATAATATACGACATGGTAAACATCTTTAAAAATAAGAAGAAAAATGAAAAGAAATTGAATACATATATCGATAAATATGAAATGAAATGATGCAATAATACAATGGAATCAAGCCAAAAACTGTGGACACAACTATAGAAAGAAAAATAACTCCGAAAACACTATTCCACATAATAATTGAACTATTTATTGAAAGCATAAATTTAACTTCAATAGAAAAAATAGCAAATAAAATTTCACTGAACCGTCTGTATGTTAAATCCAGTTTTGTCAAAAGTTTTACGTAACTCGAAGTGTATTTAATCGGGAAGCAGCCGTATTGGGAAATAAAGTAATCCTAAACGAATATAATGCAATTTCTAGTATTTTTCGCTTGTAAATAATAATAAAAAATTTAAGTGGAAAGCGTAAAATGTCTTTTTTGAAATGTGAATCTAAAGATTTAAAGAGTCATTTTCAAATAGACGAAACTTCTGTAAGGATAATTGCTTATTGTTGGTAACCACGAGATAAAATTAATGCATCTTTTTTAGGTTGTTAGATATTTTATGTGTCATATTTCCTGTAATAATTCTATAAACGATAGTAACAACCATCAATTTCTTAATTATAGGATTATTACACATGATTCATCGGGTTTCAAGAAATACGAAACGTGTCCGGAAAGTAAAGTTACAACCCCTGTAGGCGGACAAGTAATATTTTAGTGCGTAAGTTGGCTAAACTGGCTTTAACTGCTAGTCTTCCACTTCCCTCTCGCGACTGTTCCTCATTGCTACTTGGAGTCTAGTTCGAGTAACACATGCATACAATGGCTGTGCTGATTCAGAATCCAGTCAAACGTGAAGTACGCTCCGTCATACGTTTTTTCCGAGCACAAGGTAAGCGTCCAGCGGATATTCACAAAGCACTTATTCCTGTTTATGGAAACATTATCAATCGACAACTTGTAACGTAGTGGTGTCGTGAATTCTCTGGAGGCAGAATTGATGTTCATGACGAACATAGGAGCAATAGGCCGTCTGTGATCTTTGATGAACTTCTGCACTTGTTTCTTAACTTTAAGAAACATCTTGCTGGACAACGCTTCCACGACGATGAAGAGATCAAGCACGAAGATCAAGCAATAGGCGCTGGAATTCTATGACTGTGGGATACAGAATGACATTGGCGGCAATTACGTCGAATAACCCTTGACTCACCAAATAAGTTTTGTAGACATTTTGTCAAATATACATTTTTTGAAAGAATATTAGCTGTTGTAACCTTATTTTCCGGACACATCTGTACTTAATAGTGATGTCAAGATCCGGATAATTCAAGATCCGGATATCCGGATCTTGGATCCGAGATCCGAAATTCGGATCCTATATCAGGAAATTGTGTATATGCAAACTTTTTCTGAAAGCAGTTTATAAATGCTTTTATTAAGTGATAGCTTAGTTCTCTTAAGTCCTAATTAGTCTTAATACGCATCCAGCGAAAGGATCCGAAATCCGGATCCGATATCCGAGATCCGAAGTCCGGATCCGATATCCGAGATCCGAGATCCGGATCCAACGGACATCACTACTACTTAAGTAAACCCCCTTAAGTATTTCTCAAAGTATTCACATAAAACGAGTGCTCCATGAAAAGAACTAGCGTTCCCCTCGTCACATCTCACATTTCCTTGTGGTTGACTGGTAAAGGATTAGTAAGTGATGTAAAATTGATGTAAAGAAACTAGCGAAAACAGTATTACGGCTCAGTTAACTGGAACAGAAATGACAATTTTACCAAGGACTACATTAATGCCATTCGATGCGAACGTAATGTTTCAGTTTCGAAGAGAGCAATTTACCATTAAAGTAGCGTTCTCTATGACAGTCAACAAAGCACAAGAACAAATATGAAAAAGGTAGCAATTTTCCTTCCAAATCCAGTTTTTATAACTTCATGTAAAAGTTATTTTACTTTTTAAGAAATTATATTCAGTAAATAATTTAAAAAAAATGGAGTGGGTGGGCTCGAAATTTATCATTCTCAAATGGTGTTGTAGATCTAAAATAATTTGGGAACATTAACCCGATGCAGGAGTTCCGCCTTTCCTTCTGTGGTAAGGAGAGAAACACAAACGACGTATCATATTGGCTGAGATCATTTATATGGTACTCAAACATTTAGTTTTCTCACCTTTCCAAGGGCCAACAGATACCGAACAACTATCGAGAAACCACACGGAACTTCTTGGAATCTCAGGGACACTTTCTCCGTCAATATGTTTTCACGCTTTTCTTCAGACACGTGCCTTCAACTTGAAATTTTGCGAATCATCCGTGTTAAGTGCGTTATTCGCAACGTCACAATAATGTTTCGAGTCTCTAAGTCCTAAGTAATCGGAGTTTGAATTCATAAAAAATGATGTATATTATAATGGTCGATTTTAACCAACGCATTTGCCTTTCCTGTTAAAGTTCATCAGATGCTCATATACAAGATATTTCCTGACCTTGTGCCATTTTGGGCCACACGATTCCTCTGTTACATGCTGCTAAAAGCAGACGTTTTATATGCACCAAAGCACAATATCCTGGAAACAATATATCAAAATGAAAAAATTTGACACAACGTATTCAAAAGTATCTATAAATTTGAGATGGACATTATGAATACAAGAAAACATTTACGGTATTTCACGGTGCGCGATTCTGAAAACGTGCGACATATTTTTAATTGTTTATTTACTTTTCCGGTATTAGGAAGGTCATTTTCTATTCAATGAACTGTTTGATTGTACTTTTGAATTAAACTGAATCAATTTGCAATAAATTGCAATAAATCATTGTTAATTAATGAATAAACCGTTCCGTGGAATAGGAAAGGAAAATGAAAGGAAAAGCGTGAGGCTAAAAAAAAAAACAAAAAAAAACGAGACCCGTCAATGCAAGGTGTTGCTCTATCACCTTATTAATAGTGCTTTTGCATTCTACTTTGAAATGAAGCGTATCGTAGCATGACTTCACATCTTTAAATTCACACAACTTCAAGGGAAAAATTGTTTTCAAAACAATTACAATCATTATACATTATTGTTATCCTTCATTTTGCTTCTAAAATGATATTCAAACATTACTATCTGTTTATTCTTCCTCAGAGATGACAACATACTGGAAATAGGATTCATAATAAATTCCAACATCAAACCAGTTCAGAATGCGCAAGCTTGCATTACCAAATCAACAAATTTAAAAAATTTCATTTCTAAAATCTACGTGTCTGTCTGTGCATGCATCAAAAAGCAGAACAGGAACGTTTCAAAAAACGACCTCGTATCTTTTTGTCTTCATCGATAAAATGATTTGAAAAGTCTAAAGATCATGAACTTTTAGGTTTTAATGCCGAGGTGTCTCCATCCCCTTTTCAGAAAATATCATAAAAGTTCATAAATTTTTAAATTTTGACCTCAATTTTATCGAAGAAAACAAAGAGGTTCGGTCTGTGAAACATTCTTTGAGATCATACTTTTCGCGATCTTTAAGAATCCGAAGCTAGAATTTCAAAAACCCGAAATTTATTTGCGGGCTCATAAGTTAAGATTTCAATAACGAACAATATCAGTGTATTTCAGTATCAACAACCAAAGTTCGTTGATAAAGAAGACTCATCATTAAGCTCAGATTTCGTACAATTTGCTTTATGTAGTATTTCGGAACGTAAAGAGTGAAATTCAATATGCAAGTTGCTCTAGGCAAGATGCAGCAGTTTAGGCCAAATCGGAGTTGTG
>JAHWFO010034948.1:2154756-2210947 GCA_023313115.1 Rhysida immarginata | reverse complement strand
AATTAAATAGTTATTAATTTTATTTCCTATCCTTATTTATGAAATTTCATTTCATTTCATTTTACGTAAAATAAAAAAAAGAATCAGGAACTATGAAAATAATGGATGAAAAATAAATTAAAACTCCAATGCCTTGAATTAATATAGGTGGCGCTATCTGTTATCAAAATATTTTATTTTTTGACTTATTCTCTTTGTACAACGAGTACATTACTAGATAATGTATTTCTGCCCATACATGTTATAAACTCCTTTTACGACAAGTAGCTCTTGTAATGTTATAAATTACAGTAAACAATTATATAGCTCTTTACGTGGCTTTATAAAATAAACGACTACCAAGAACGGGCCCCATTATCCATCATCCAGCCCCCCTTCATTCATTCCTGCGACTATATGCGTTAATGCTTTAAACATAAAATTTATTTTCTTCTGAAAAAAAAAAATTCGGTGGCCGTGACGGGCCGAATCAAGAGTACATTGGATTAGGAAAGCTCTGGATTAGGAAAGTACAGCAAACTCTATCGTCTGCTACAGGTTGTCATTTTTGGCCAAATTGGCCCTATGATTTTTGTTAAGCTTTCTCTAAATATTGGCTGAAATGCAGTTTTTTTTTTTCAAAATTTTCTCATTATTATCATCTGACTGATATTTAATAAATTTTGTAACTGTTGTTTTCCCTTTAAATTTTGTTTTCATTTAAAATTTCGTATCAGTATTTTTTCCAACCAAATAGCCAATTTTCGTTTATTCAGACGTTACTTTTAAGTTACTAAAGTATCTTGTTAATGATGAGTGATAACTTGTTAATGATGAGTATCTTGTTAACTTAGCTTAAAAATTAAAACTTAAAATAACAGGAAAGCTTTTTATTGCATTCCCATGCTTCTAAAATTAGTTCCACATTTCACAGACAAATTTTTATTTTAATTTTTGTTTTATTCCAGGGTTCTTGTGCCTCGTCCTTCTTTTCTACTACATCCGTCATTTTCTTAAAAAGAAATATATCAGACTTGTAATGAAACTTTTAACAATGTTTTTTTAATGCCACAACAGTGGGGAAAATTATATATTCTGATCATTTGAGAATTGCAAAATGAAATATCTCTGAAGTTATAATATTAGCTGGCTTGCTTCTTATTATTTCTTCAGATATTTTAAAAAGTTTATTAACCTCCGGGAAATTATAGATTAAATGTTCCTGAACTGTTGGCTTATTCGAATTAAAACTTTTCATAATATATTAAAAGTTAAAAATAAATTGAAAATATTTTATTAAAAATTTAATCTAAATTACACCCTCCCCACTTGTATGTACTGCAAACATCTCTGGTTTCAATGATCAGAGCGGCATCTGGGGCAAAGATGACTGACAAACTCGCGTGACCACAAACCACCCAATCAACAACAGCTAGCATTGCGGAAGAGGTTTGCCGTATGTTATTAATCCAGAGCTTGGACATTAAATACTCTTTTAGGTCACTTCCAGGATAATTCTCTTTAGTTTGACAAAGGATAGCCTCCAACCGAAACGTCAGTTTTTTCAGGGTCTTACCACCCCGTGTTCAATTTTTATTATTTATTATTAAATACCCTTGTCATAGACTCCTGGTATAATACCAGTAGGCATATTCTCAATGGTTTTCTATTACAGAACATTCAAAATTCCAAAAAATATTAACCTTTCCTTTGTATAGTGCAGCACTGGGTCCCGCAAACAAATTTCGCTGCAGTTGAGTTGCCTATTAAAGTAAGGTATTCCACCAGGCATCATGTAATCTAAACTTACGTTTTTTTATAATTTCTATGTCTGTAGTTAAGTTTATGGTCGCTGGTGGAAAGAACGTATATCAACCACAGTCTTATCTTTTTCAGTTTCCCCTGCACCTTGCTCTCGTCCACTGAAGCATCGGACTCCCGTGATTTCAAAATAAGCTCTCCGTCCTCAATAAAATCTTGTGATATCTTGATTGCAGCTAAACACAAGGAACAGAAAAGCATTTATTTAAAAAATTCTATGAAACTGAAATTTAAGTTTATAAGAGCCAATACTTCTCCAGATATTGTGATCCTCTATCGAGTTGAAATGTTAATGGGAGTCTGACCTGATGAAATCAGTTCTGCAATGTCCGATGAAAATACGATAGCAATTGTAAGAGGAACGAATCAGCGGAATATTTCAGTCGCCAAATTAGTGCCGACCTATCGTACCATTCATATTCAAAATAAGCTTTAATAAGAACGATTCTCTGAGCATGCGCTAAACCCATTCTGCAATAAAGTACCTTTCGAAAGAACCAAACAAATCAACCAAGTTTTGAATGCAGCAAAGAAATTTCACTTCTGCAGGATGGCCAGAAAGTCCCTTTACAAAATGTCTGGTACGGATTTCTCCATGTTCGTAGGACATTCCAAATTCATTATAAATGCTTTGCTGTAGAGGGGTTGTATAATACCAGGGATGGATAAAGGGGGTTATACAATATGTTACTTTCTTCACCCATTCCTGATAATATTAACGTCAGATAGTTTATGTGTCACGTGTTTTTATTGAACAGTGTTGAATAAGGAATACATTTATTAATAAATATAACAAAATAATGAATTAAATAAAGAAGATGAATGTTGACGTCTTGTTCTGGACATTCGCTGGGCAAAAAGCCAGAAATATAGTGCCTTGAAAAATGAGGTTGATAAACTTGATGACCTTTAAGAGATGGGGTTTCTACGGAGTATAAGCGGAGCCTTCGGCGATTAGCTATAGTATCGGAGAAAACTAGAAGCTTGCTTTATCCTTGCAGACCGGAGAAAACCTTGAAAGATTTCAACGACGAACGGATGCTGTCTCCCTTGTACCGATGACTAGGCGATCATCAATGAGGGTATGAATAAATTCCAACAGGCGTAAAGAAAACATTGCTTGTTTGTCTTGGATCTCCACGTAGACTAGGCCTGGCACCGTGCCAGTCGCACACCATATAAGATAAAGACGATGGAAACAAGGGGGAAGATTTCTTGTGAAGAATCTGTCTTGGATCACAAAACTTGGAAAAAATAAAACAGTCAGCTCAATATTTTTGTAATAAAATAACTGAATACTTTTCCAAATAAGTTCAAGCTATTTCTATATTAAAATATAAAACATCAAAAGTTGTAAATTACTTAAGAGTAACGCAATAAATTCCGGCAGTAAATTAATGTTTATTCTATAGAAAATTACTTCATAATTGATTAAAGTAACTACCGTGGTATTTACTCAAGCAGAATATAGAGAAGAGAAAGCAATTTAACAAGCAAAATTAATAAGCAAAACACAATTTTCAGTTTCTAAAGCCTTTCTAAGTACAAAGTCCAATCTAGTTGTGAGTACATACGAGCTTCAACAAAATATTTCTTAGGTTCACTGTACTCGTTTATGAGTAAACTCTGTAACTATTGTATGTAAACAAAGGTATAGTTCGGATATGATGTAAACAAAGGCCTAACTGTATTTAGCAGGATGGTTTTCCGCCCCATAGTATATGTTCTTTTATGGAGTTATTCTAGGAGCATGACCAAGAGTTTGCCAGCTTCCATGGGCCACACAATTCCAGATCTTAATTCCATCGAGCATTTTTGGGATAAATTAAACGGCTGTTTGGACAATGACTATTCACGAACATGCAACAGTTACGGAACGTTTTTCTTGTGTTACGGGAAGATATTTCTGTACGGTAACAGGGCTTGATTAACCATTAAGCAAAATAAGCACGTGCTTAGGGCATCATGGTTGAATTTTTGAAATCCTGACTTCGGATTCTTAAAGACCATTAAAAAAAGAATAGAATGTCTGCAGACCCACTCTCTATCTCTTTGTCTTCATCGATAAATTTGGGTTCAAAACTTTAAAAGTTCCACACTTTCAGGGCCTGCATTTCCTAAACGGTTGGATCAATTGAAAAAACACCAAGAATAAAACATTTCTCGAATATTGTGTAATATCTGAATATACCATTAAAAATAGGGGTTCCTATTTAAGATTTCAAAGTTACCCCCTCCCCTCAGCCCCCCTCACAAGGTGGGGTGGGGGATAATTTTTTAACTAATGAATTTCCTCCACGAAATAATTCACTTTTGATTTTGGACATTTTTTTCGTACAATGCTTAGTTTCCGAGATATTCAGTTGTCTCAAGATAAATGCCTCACCCTGTATAAGGTGTACCAAACTCTTTTAAGTGCTTTTAAGTACTCTATGGGTCTTGACGAGAAGTCAAACCGGTATTAGCGAGATGTACTTAATACGGAGTCATGTTTAATCGTATTTCTGCCAATAATAAGCCCTAAATTATGACTTCGCATGATGATGTAACAATGTATGAAATTTTCGCGCTCAGGCTTTGTGTAGAGGTGGTGTTGATATGATGGACCTCCCTTAGGAAAGTCAAAACTCCCTATTTTATAGGAATCTTTGATATGGGTCTGTTTCAATGTGTGAAAACTAGAAAATGGCCACAATTAATATTAAATTTCAAAAAGAGAATACTACATAATAAAATTAACGCGCCACCACAGTTTACCTTTTTTTAAAAAAAATTATATTCTTTTACTTTTTTCCGCACTTTTGAAGCTGAAAGTGTGTGCTTTAAAAGTTTTTATTTTATATTTTTTATTTTATTCTTTTTAGCCTTTATTTTAAAAAATAAGCTTCTATATGATAACTATAAAACCAAAAAGCCTTGAAAATCTACCCACTCGTCTAGACTCGGGAAAGCGTTTACAATAAATTAGGCTGGTTAAACAAAAACAATCTTCTCCACAAAGAAGCCACAATCAACAACTTTGCTAGCATTGATGATCAAATTAACAATTGCATACAGCAATTAACAACGATAACAATAAACAATAATACGGGCAGTCATTACGCCATGATTGCACTGCATACATATTAAACTTAAATATTAAATTACTTATGAATAAATTGGGGAAAGTTGCAGAGCTGTAGGTAGTTGATTACAAAATACGCGCACAAACACACAATCAAGTGAAATTAAATAAAAGCGTGTAAAATATTTTTATGGTTATACCAAATAAGTTTGTTATTATTCGGCATATAGCAGACGACTCGTTACGCGTTTATTCCTAAGGAAAAAAAATTCAGATCACAAACTCTCTATCGACCACAATATTCGGATTTGGCATTTCGAAAATCTGGCACCTACTCTTGCTAACAATAAATTTTTGGCAATGCAATGTTAAGGAAATAACAATATTACGTAAGGTTTCGATTTTAGTTTCAAAAGTAAATTCTAGAAACATTAGTATAAGCGCTCTTAAATATTTATATTCTCTGTTATAATGAACTCTCTCGCATGACTCTTTAAAGTTAAATTAGGCAATGGCACAAAAAAAAAAAAAAAATCTTAATTCAAATTTCAAACTTAAGTTCATGAAACGCATCACCGCAGATTTGGAAAAGTTCTCTAGTTCACGAAGTAGCGTAAAGCTCTGGATAGGGAGCTTTCCCTATCCAGAGCTTTAAAGTAGCGAAGCTACGTACGACATCTCGAGTTGAGATGAGCTAACAAACAGGTGATGTTAGAGGGCGGTGGCGCGTGCATAGAAAGGTAGAAATGCATGCTGTTGATTGGTCTACATTTGCTCGCGTTGTCCTCACATGTAAACGGCAACTTTGAAACGAGACATTCAAAGGTGCGAACACGTTATCGTAAGAAGTATTGCTCTTGAGCATTGTCTTACTTTGGTGCTGTTGATTGTCTCGTAAGCTTGAGCTATGGCGATTTCCTGCTTTAATATCGTAAGTCATATACTTTTGTTTCTAAATTAAACAATTTATGCAAATTATTTCAACAGAGAGTATAATTATTATTGTTATTGATATTCTCATCAGATACAACAAAACTCTCGATTATGCATACACAATTAGAAATACTGTGCAATCGTAAACTTCATTTCGGAGTAGAATATGCATGGGTACATCTATGCAGGCTCATGAGGATCAGGCTTGCAGTTGGTGATAAAAAAATATGTAAATAATTTATGTTTTGTGAATTGACAATCTATAATCATGGTAGGACAGGAGAAATTCTATACTCTGAGTAAGAAAATCTTAAAAAAAGGTGTTCAATGTCTTGGAAGAGAGTCAATTTGCTGTGCAGTAATTTGATATGGTACAGCCTCTTGCCCTTTCACTCTCTTATCTGTGTTAATAGTTAATGAATTACCTAATTACAAGAAAAAGAACTGATAACTTGGCGTGTACTGATAGCAGGGAAATTTAATATTTAAGATAGTGTAGGAAAAAGAAAGATAAAATCATAATCATGCTTAATCAGTAAATTGACAATTTATGTTTAAATTAAGTAAACATTGGATTTCTTAAAGTGATAAAATTATATTCATGTAACATGGTAATGAATATTTTTTTATTATTTGGCTTTATTAACAAACATAATAAATTATTTCAGGGATTATTGAAAGTGTATATTATATTAATTAAATTTGACAAAATTGTATCTATATTTTAACTTAACATATTATTTAACATTCCGTTGAAAGATGATTAACAGTTCTTAACGAGTATTATCTTCTGATATAAATGAAAATAATCCATTATTATTTATTTAAATGAAGCTTATCAAGTTATTGCAACATAAAAAATATTTATGATGAATATCTTTTATTATATTAAAAAATTTTAAATGCATGTATTTTAAATATACATCCATTTTAAAATATATTGTATTTAAATGTTTAAAAATATAGACTAACAAATATATAAAAAAATATTTTATTCTTTACTTTTTTATTTTATTACTATAGTTTAATACTTCAAATCAAGTTCATTTGCCTTTATTTATTAATATGTTGTTTTCTCCTTAAAAACTTCATCAGCTGAGTGGAATGCAGAAATAGCCAGGTGATCAAAGAATACTCTGCAGTATTACAAAATTATTCATTTATTATGCCTTTCAAGATGTTTCTATTGCCCAAACTATTTCATTCAGAAGGACTTTAGAAGAACACAAAGGAGTTTTAGTTCAAGGATACAGTCGTATTTTCAAAATATACAAATTAGTAAAACAACATAAAACCATAAACAAATTTATATTTAAAATACCTTCACTACAAGGAAATAAAATTCAAATAACTAATTGTAATGAGATAATGTAACTTACTCTGCTCATTAAAAGGAATGTGTGTATATCCAGCTGCTATGTAATATATAACACATGTATTTACAGCCTTAAAATTATCTTTCCTACCCAATTTTGTTTACGTCATCCACGTGTAGCATTCACTTTAGTTTTTTGTTGCCCCCCCCCCCCCCTCCCTTTTATATAAATGATAATTTCAGGAAGACTTCTATTATTTTTCCATATTATTACAGCAAAATTGCATTTTTCAGTGCAACATCATTATTGTTGGAATTTCTGACTTTGAAAACACACATTGGATTTTCTCTTATGACACAACATAAAATTTTAGTTGAAAGATCTTTCGAGTTTCACAACATTTAGCAGTTTTTAATTAATACCTGAAAAGATATGTAATCAATAAATTCTTTTTATAAAATTTTATTTATGTATTTAATTAAAAAAATTTTCAAAGATTGTGAGGCATTTATTATTTTTATAATCTCATTGTCATTGCATTACTGTATTTTGTTATCTACAATCTTAGGGTTATGCAGTTCTTTTTTAACATTCTGGAGAAGGGGGGTTCGGATTTTTTCTGAACTTTCTTGGCTGATCTGCCGCCATAACGAAATGTGTCTCAGGAGTTAAGCAGAGTTCTCCCCAGGCCCTTTTGAACGGGCGGGCCGCCCGGCTGATTTTGGTGACCGCCCGGCTGAATATATGAAAAACTGCACACCACTGCATAATATTTTATTGCCCGCCCAGTTATTTTATCTTTCCACCCACCTGATAAAATTTTCTGGGGAAAACACTGGTTAAGCATACATGCCACCAGAAAGTCAAAGACAACAAGGAGTTTATTAGGGTCAATTAAAAAAGTTAATCAAATAAGGATTATTATAAAATCACAGAAAATTCCAAATTATTGCCTAAAACCTTTGCTTTGCAATTTCTTGAAATGACTTGACTGTATCTATGATGTAATAGCAATGATATCTTGAAGTTTTCAAAGGTAAAAAGGATATGAAGCATTAATAGAGGATATGAAACTCTATTTTTTGAACCGATGTTCTTTTTTTCTCTCAACAGTGCCTGGTTTCTTTTTAGTGGACTACAAATTCAGTCTTCTGTTACAAATAGATTGGTTAAAATTTGGTAGATAGAATCTCCTTCCCAATATTATCTCCCTTCATCTATATGCATTTGCATCTTTCAGTTGGAGTCATGGTTTGGGGTCCTACAACTATGACATTAATCATTCTGCGAGTTGTTAAATTCAACAGTTCTTCAGTGCTGCAGCATCAAAAATGACATCATGCTGCACTGTGTTGCACGCAACAGTGCGGTATTAAAACCACGGTTTTGTTGGCTTTCTGCTGCAAACAAGCCGTCTGTGCAAGCTGTCTACCACGATCACCTCGTTCGCACAGGAAAACGATCCCACGTCAAGTCGCCGGTTTTATTTAATCAAGACCTTTGCCTATTATTAAACATCTCGATAAGAAATCTTTTCAAAATCATTAATATACCTTTTACAACCTTCTTAGCCGTGTCAGTATCTAATTGTAACGAAAATTGTATATTTTCTTACACAAAATCTTGTTCTCTCATGAACGCCGCCATTTGTAAGAAAGCTCATGCAACAGAACAAGCAACGAAAAGGGTTGCTGCAAATTGTAATCTCGAACCAGTGCTCTGCTGCACACGTCTGATCCTTCAACAGAGCTCAACAATGCTTTTAACCATTCCATTGCTGCAGCACTTCGTGCAGCGCTGAGCAACTGTTGAATTTAACAACTCGTGGATTGTTTAGAATAGTGAATCAAAGCAAAACATATTAAAACATGTTGTAAGACATTTTATTACTTGTTTTTGACATGTACATCTGAGTCATTATTAAAAATATTTTTGTGGATTAGTGTTTTCAGTTTTTATTTCTTTATCTTAGCAAATCTTATTCATCTTTTAAAGTTGCCAAACAACTTTAGTAAATTAAATAAAACACATTGTAATTTCATTTTTATATACAAAAAATGGTCACAATAAGCTATTTTTAATATATATTTCAGATTACCCGGGGCATAACATTTAAGTTTCCATTTAATAGTTGCATCAGTGTATCTTCTTATGCAACTAATTCAACTTTTAAAGTAAGTGAAATAATTTGTAAGGGAATTGTAAATATTTTTTTAAGACAATGGTGGATAGAATTCAATACTTTTCATTATTAGCCATAATTTTGTGTACTTACCATCATAAACTCTTAAAATTGTAATAATAATCTAAAAATAGTTTGCCAAAATAATTTTTGATGAAGTAGCACAGTCAGAGTAGATTATTGTTGTCTAATTTTTTCCGTGATGATGGTGAGTGCACCAAATCGTGTCAGGATATATTAAAATACTGTATTGCCTTTCGGAATCCTGGTTTCTGGTTTTGTTATATTATAAACTGCAGTACAGACCACAATGGACTTATTGAAATTTTATTAATGTTGACCTATATTTCGAAAGAGCAAAAAAAAAATTAAGTTCTTATGAAACATTGCAATATGCTGTCAAGTTACTATTATATTAATAATCTAAACAACCCGCGGGTTGTCCCCCAACACGCCGAAGCCCAACAGGCTGAAGGTATTTTTTGTAATAAAGGACAATCACAAACATCCATGCCCCAAGCGGAATTCGAACCCGCGACTTGCTGGTTGTGAGAGTGATAAGACCTGTGCCTCAGCGCTCTCGGCCAACAAGCCGGCTAATTGTGTGATTAATAATACCGTAAATACTGAATTTAGCGCCGGACCTGAAATACCGGCCCGCCTGCATTAAGCACCTGGGGGTCCGCTGAATTTTTGCAAATAAACGCCGGACCTTCAATAACCGCCCGGGCGCTTATTTTAGTTCATTTCGTGGATTTTTCTTCTCTTGCTGCTTTCTCAAGGGAATGTCTCCTCTCCCAAATGCCACTGCTAAACCGGAAATTAGATACCAGCATGATTGTCTTCTAATTTCTTGCTTTTAATTTTGGATTCAGTCAAGCAACATAGCTGATGAAAAATGAAAACTTCACAGTTATAGCAGCAATTTTAATCTCGAAACAGTAAAGTAGGCTGAAAACCATTCTACAGAGGCTACAGCCAAACAGTTTAGCATTGATCCTAACGGGAATGGAAAACACAGCAGGTTACTTTAGAAAAGATGAAGGAGAAGGGCGAGAATTTTGCATAATAGTATCCATCACAGTTGTGCAGAATTTTATAAGCGCCGTACCTGTAATACCGGTCCGCCTGCATTAAGCGCCTGGGGGTCTGCTGAATTTTTGCAAATAAGCGCCCCGGCGCTTAATACAGTATTTACGGTATTATTGGGGCAAGAATAATCCTCACTTTGAAGAATATAAAATTTTTTTAATTAAAATAAAAGAAGGAACTGTGTTGTGAAATTGCCTTTAAAGGTAGGGGGGAAACTTATAACCTCAAAAAAAAAAAAAAAAAAAAAAAAAAAAAAAAAAAAAACTCCAAGATATGAAAACTGGATATGTACAGCCTTCATTCTAAATGGCAAGATCGAGGCTCTTCTAAATGCATATCCAGCATTTTGGATGTTTTATGCATTTAGAGGTTTTGTATTGTTTTTCCTTTCTTACAGGCATGCACAGACTTTTTTTTTTTTTTTTTTTTTTTTTTCTTAATTTCTGCCCTCAACTAAATTTCAAAACTTAATTTTTATCTCTCATCTTTTCTATTCATCTGTTACCTTTTGATGTCAAGGATGTTAATGACCATTAAATCTATTTGAAATTCATCTAGCAGGAGATTAGCCTACTGAGACTTAGCTTCATTTCCAGTATTTTTAGTAAAGGGACAATTGCATCAATACCCTTAGTGGAACTCGAATCCCCAATTAATAATTTATTTAGTTGATGGTGCCAGTGTTTGGTTTCATCTCCCAATTTACTTTTCTTACACAGAATATTGTACTAGCTATTTATGAAAATTTAACAATAGCTTACGTGGAATTGTAAATGTACTTTTTTTTTTTATTTTTTTACAGTTTTCTAATTTAAAAATTGAAGAATGCAATCCAGAAAACAGATGCCCGAAACCAGATGATCCAGATAAACTATTATTTGGAAAGTCTTTTACTGATCACATGTTAGAAATTGAATACACAGGAAAGGATGGTTGGAAGAACCCTAAGATATGCCCTTTGCATAATCTAATTCTTCATCCAGCAGCAAAAGTATTCCACTATGCAGTAGAGGTTGTATTCTGTTTTATGAATTTCATTATTTTTTTAAATTGAAAATTTAGATTTATCTCTTTAAATTAGATTTAATCCTTTCACTTGCAGATTTCTATAAAATTTAATACACTCTTAATACAGTATTTTTTTATTACTGAACATTACTACAGTAGTAGTGGATTTCTTCTAAAATCGGTTATTAAATGCCTTATGTGTGCTTCTACAGTAGACTCATAATTATCAGACAACTTAATTGGGAGACGACTTAAAGCACATCAGTTGTGTAGGAGAGGGCCTTCTGCACCAGATGGCAAGTTTTGATGATGATAGCCTACGCTTGGCGATTCAATGGCTTAGCTCTCTCCATTCTATCCAATCATACACCACATCCTTCAGTTGTATCAGGGGCAGTCCTGCATCAGCTTTGAAGATATCAATCGAATAATAAGGAGATCTGGTATTACATGTAATGGGTTACAAAACTTGATGATAAACTACTGCATTAATGTTCATTTAATATGTACAATACAGAATAATACATAATTAATTAATCGGCTCAGGCAACCTGGGCTCGGTAACTGTGAATCTACTGTATTTAAAAATTTTGAAAAAATATTTTTTATAATTTTTTTTTAATTTACAGTTTTTAAAATTCTTTTTATTTTAGAGTTGCAGTTTTCTACAAACTTATTTGTTCTATAAAGAATCTTATTTATTTGTGTTATTTGTTCTTATGTGGTTAAAAGTTCAACTGTTTCATGTTTCATGGTTGTAGCTGCTATTAAAAAAACAAAATTATGTTTTAAAAAATTTAAAATTTCAATAAAAATTAAAAATGAAAAAAAAAAAAGAAAAAAAAAACTAAAAGAAATTTATTATTGCTTTATTATACTGCCCGGCACGAAAGAAAAAGGAATCTGACGCATGCGTAAATGAAAAAAAAACTTGTTCAACCAATCAGAAACAGGCAGGAAACTGAGCATTACTTAATCCTGGCAATTCTCTTAAGGAAATGACAGCTGAAACGAAACTGAAACAGATCTTCACTCGATTAATCGAGAGGTTGAATTACAATACACCGATTGTCTTGCTGTTCTTTTATTATTGTATCATTACTATATCCTTAAATAGTTAAAAACATTATAAATTCTGTTGCTAGTTTGATGGTTTATAGCTTTCCTTGAACAAACAAATTTTTAGGCGGTGTGAAGGCTGACACGTCTCAAAACCTCTGAATAAAGCAGACTTCGACAATCGTTAAGCACTTATATTATGCATGCGCCTGTTTCCTTTTTCTTTCGTGCCGGGCAGTATAAACATTTAGTTTTTGATTATGAAACTGTGTGAAACGTTAGGTTCCTCTGAAGGTATTTATTTCTTGCCGCTCTCCAGTCACCGAAGCCACTCTCATTGGAGAGTTATTATATTATGGACTTTGAATTCTATTTACAGCTGTTTGAAGGAATGAAAGCATATCGAAGTCCAGAAAATAAAATTATATTGTTTCGCCCTGATTTAAATATAAAAAGAATGCTAACTACAGCAGAAAGGAGCGGTCTCCCTGTAAGTAGGTTTGTTTATGTACTAGTCTTTTTTTTTTTTCTTTCAGTATTTTACTTTTATCATTTTATTTACTCAGTACTTTTTAAAATCCCCAATAGATTTTCGATGGCGATGAATTTTTAAAATGCTTAAAAAAACTTATCTCTATTGATAAAGATTGGGTACCAAAATCGGAGAGGAGTTCTTTATATATTCGCCCTACCTTAATAGGTACAGAGGTAAGTTTTTTTGTTGTTTGCTGTAAATTTTTTTTTTTTGAGTGTACATTAATATTTTTAATGTTTGGGATTTGTTTAATTACCACATTTAATGTTGTTTACAGTAGGAGAAAAAAAATCATTTATGTCAGTTAAAAAGAATGATTTATAATTCCATTGATTAAAAAAAAATTTCTTGAATTCTTAAATTTCTTAATGATGATTGCGTCAGGTTTTAATCTTTTTTTATTATCATTATATTTTTAAAGGAACAATTTTATATTTATTCTTATGAATTCTAATTTTTTAATGCTATTTCCTAGTAAATAGTTTATAAAAATAAGAATTTTTAATGTTTATGAAATTTCACAAAATTTTCAAAAATAATAAAAATTCTTCATCAATATTTACTTGAATTAAAAGAATGCATACCGATTCTTCTGAATGTTAATTAACCATTAGATAGCTTTCTTTTTACTGTAATAAAAAGAAATACATGTATAGTAGCTTCTTAGAGTTACCTTACACAAAAGGATATGTATTGGTAAGCAAAACGAAGGCTGTGCCAATTTCACCTGAAAGTAGATAAAATGGCTAGAAAAATTAGATTAATATTTAAAATCATGCTGTTTAAGATATTAGATTAATAACAGCTCTTAGAGTTTTGTGATCAGAGCCATTAGCAGTAGATACTCTTTATTTCTGAAGGGTATAGGAGAGGAGTCTATACTGCTTAAAATAATTAGGGGAGCAAGTAACGTAGGTGATATAATGCATTCCATTTATTCATAGCAAACTGAATCTGAAAATGCGAGATTCAATTTGGAGTGAGAGTTAGTGAGTTCTTGTCTAGAAGAATGCAGCACACACAGATTATAAAATAAACCAATTCTTTTGCAAGAAACATTCAAATTTGGATTGATCATTTGTAGGCATATGTGTAAAATAGACATACAAATCTGAACATCTTCTGAAAAAGAATCTGACTTTCTAGTACACTTAATACAGAAACAAGATTCTTAGAATCAAAATGTACACTGAGGAATTAATTAAATATCTACAAATAATTTTTTTTTTTTTTTTACTGTTGCCAAAAGAAAGAAAGAAAAGTCAAATATCAATAGAACTGTTTTTAAGACCTTTGATAATTTTTATCTTTAATTATAAAGAACAATTCTATTTTTATAGCAGTAAAATTTTAAATTGATGAATTCCAATTTTCTCTAAATAACTGACTTTCAATTTTACAATAAACCTTATTTTTTATATCAATAAAATTTCAAATTAATTCCCAAATCTCTAAATGTGAGTGGTCAGGCAAAAAGGGACCTGAAAGGATTGGAAATGTTTTTTTGTTTTTATGGTGATTTACATTCGTTGGACTTTCAACTTTATTGTAGTCTAAACAAACATTATTATAGTGAATAATTTGTTTTATGTTATTTATTTTTTCACGCACTTCGGTTTTAATCATCTCTTATACCAGCGCTATTTTTTTGTTTGTTCACCGCCTCTTGTTTTGACGTCAGTCTTTTGTTCCGAGGCCTTCTGTCTAGAAAGTGTTGGCTGTGCTCATGTCATTGGCAGAGCGGCATACCATGTTCGTACATGTCTTAAAACTTTAAATGCATTTTTTTTTCACAGTGTATTATTTTTCCCTTCAGGTCCCTCATCACTTCTAAATTAAATATCTAAGGTCTAGAATGAAAATCATTGTTGATGACATCGATAAGAAATTCATAAGATAAGAGAATTGGGGAATTGATATTTGAGATTCTTTCTTTCTTTTGGCTGCAGTAAAAAAAAATTATTATATTATTTTGATCAGTGTATAATAATTGCCAGGAAAAGGTAAAATTGATGTAACCTTAATAAATTGCAAAAAAATATTTAGTAAAACACTGTTACGTTAACAAAATATAAGGAGTACAGAAGTTAATAAAGTAGAATATTTCCAGAAGCCCTCCTAATATGGAATATTGTATTATGGTATCCATCTCAACATATGTTTATAAAGATTTTAATGCAATATAATGCTCAAAAGTAATTTAAATTTAAATGAAGAATTAATATATTAAGTTAATAATTGAAGTCACTATAATAGTCAAAGTTTGACATTATTTTTTCTGTAAATTTGTTGTAATCAAAATCATTTTGTCATGATTGCCGATCTTACATTTCCTGATACTGTATACAATACTGTATTTTAAATACTTATTTGAATCCAAGGACTATAAAAAGAATTGATCAAATTACTGTAAAGTGTTTTCCATCAATTTAGTTTCAATTGAATTCATAAGCACGGAGGTGGTAACTATCATGTTATTTTTCTATGGTTATTTTATATACAGGGTGTAAATTATCTCCTTCAAAAAACTACACTACGACATAGACGAAATTCAGGCGATTAAAGTAATTTAAGACACTTGGGGTCGCAAATCGCAAGCAATGCCGTAAAGTAAACCTCAATTAGCTTTTGACGTATCGTCATTTTGTTATGTCTATGTTTTATTTTTGTGAATATTTGCTTTATTCATCTTGAGAATTATGTTATTCAAAATGTTCTCAGACCATTGTTGATAACTAGCATTAAGATTTATTATTGTTAAGAAAACACGTGGTGCTGATGCCACTATTTTGTTGTTGCCTTTTTAGTAATCGTTCCCTCTCTTCTTCAGTCTCTGTAGTAAATAAAAATGCATAAACCCTTTTTGAAAGTTCTCCCTTGAACAGCTCGCCTTATTACAATTCTATTCACATGGTTATGGGCCCAGCACGCTTCCACTGCACAAGCTAAGGTAGAATTGTTCATTTAAACCTAACAGGAGCGACTTCTTTTCGAACGTATTCGGCTTGGGCTGCTAACAAGATGGCTTCTATGCAACCACGTATGGAGTTCGAAAAGCTGGGAGAGAACAACTACAGAACTTGGAAGTTCAATATGCAGATGTTGCTGATCGACAATGAACTTTGGTCATACGTCGATGGAAGTGCTGTGTTATGTGCTGATGCAACAGCCAGTCAACAGGCAAGTTTCCAAAGCAAGAGAGATAAAGCTTTTGCAACATTAGCATTGGGGATTAATCCAGATCAACAAATCCATATCGTTGATTGTACTTCCCCCAAAGAAGCATGAGTTACTCTAACTAATGTCTTTGAACCTAAATCCAGGCCACGTATTTTGCAACTGAAGAAGCAATTCATCTGCATCCGACTTGAGGAAAATGAAAGTATGCCTTCTTATCTCAGTCGTTTAAAAATATGTAGTGATTTGCTTAAAGATGCTGGAAAAGAGGTACCAGACGAGGAATTAGCCTATGCCATTCTGTCCGGGTTGCCTGAACTTTATGAAAGTATCGCCATGACTCTAGCCAACGTTGACAATTCCAAATTCACGTCCTTGGAAATTAAAAAGGTTCTTCTGATGGAGTTTGAAAGATGCTCTATGAAACAGGACGTTCCCCAAAAAGAAGATTTTCATGTGATCAAACCAGGTGCAACTCGTGACAAGAAAAATGTTCGATGTTTCAAATGTGGTCATTATGCTAATAAGTGCCCAAAAATTAATGTTTTGCCTAAGTCAGCCGAAAACAAAGAGACATCGAAGGGAAAAGAATCGTCTAAAGGTAAAGACTCACTTCTTCTTTCTTTCAACTTGACAAATTGTGAAAACGATAAGTGGATTCTAGACAGTGGTGCTACACACCATGTATCAAATTGCTGCCAGTGGTTCCACACATTTCGAACAATTCCGAGTGAATCCATTCAAACGGCTAATGGATCAGCAAATTTTAATGAGCGATTGAGAGCAGAAGGTATTGGAGAAATTGAAATGGAATTTCAAGTTGGTCACGAAGTGAATCAATTAACTGTAAAAGATGTGTACTACGTTCCTAACGTACGTCGTAATCTATTATAAGTTGCTAGAATTGTAGAAAAAGGAAAGATTGTTACCTTTCAAGATGGAGTGGCAAAGATCAAGGCTGATCATCGCAGTAAGACAATCGTCGAAGCTCACAGAGAAAATTGAATGATGAATTTGAAGTTAAAGATCTTGGTCATATTACATAATCGCTGGGTATGAAAGTATTTAAAGATACTGATGGTAATTTATTTCTCAACCAATCCACATACATTAAGTCTACTCTAAAACGTTTTGGTATGTGGGATTGTAAACCGTCTGCTACCCCATCGGAACCAGGATTTGTGTTGTCACGAAGAGATTGCCCTATAACATGCGGTGACATAGAAGATATAAAAAAAATTCCTTATCGGGAACTTATTGGCTCGTTAATGTTTTTATCTTTGTCTACCAGACCTGATATTCTATATACAGTTAATAAACTGGCGCAATTTTCTTCCAATCCAGGGCAGAAACACTGGACAGCAGCGAAGTGTGTGCTTCGGTATTTACCGGGCACTATTGATTATTCCTTATGTTATTCTAAGGGTCCTATGAATTTAAGATTTTTCTCAGATGCCGATTGGGCGGGTAACGTGGATGACCGTCATTCTTTTTCTGGGCCATGTGTGATGATTGGTAATAACGCTATTATTTGGAAATCATCAAAACAGAAATGTGTAACAACATCCACTATGGAAGCAGAGTATGTTGCTTTGGCCAGTGCAGCTAAAGAAGTTAAATGGTTTGTGATGTTTATTTCTGAATTGCAATTAAGTCAATTTTTCCCAAAACCTTTTGTAGTGTTATGTGATAACAAATCAACTACAGTCAATTCTCGTTAATACGAAACTGGTTAATACGAAATTCCGGTTAATAAGACATTTTGTGGCCCGTCCCCGAGAAAGCAATTACTATGTAAAATTTTCTGCTTTATACGAACATATTTTTATTAAAATACGGTTTATACGAAGGAAAATTTCATAATTTTATTGAAAAATAGTCCTTTTAGGAACAATTTTAATGATAAAATTTCAGATTTCGAAGTGTAAAGTTAATAAAAATAATTTTCAAAGTCATTTCATATGTGATTGCTTCTGAATTATTCGAATAAATGAATACTCGATTTTTTTAATCAGTCGATACTTTTTATTCGATATTTTTTAGTCGATTATTCGATAAAAAAAATATCGGTTATTTAGTCGAATTTTTCAAACTAACGAATCACGTGCTTTCAAACTAACGGGAAATCTGATTCGCGAAATCTGATTGGTTCAGCTTTTCATATCTGAAATCCTGTCACATGGCGCCCAAATCTTTATTTAAACAAGTGCAATATCGGCATCGTTTCAAAATCAATTTTCTCATCGCTACAACGCAGTTATCTAATTTTATTGCAGTCAGGAATTTTATTCAATGTCAGCTTCAAGCAAAAGGAAACGAAAGGATCTTTCATTAGATCTTAAGTTACAAATTCTGAATGCAGCGGAAAAACCAAATGCTATAAAAGGGCAGGTTGCTAAAGACTTTGACATTCCACCGTCAACATTATCAACGATACTTAAAAACTCGGAAAAGATAAGACAACAGGCTGAATCGAGTGGAACTCTGAGAAGAAAACGAATGCGAAAAGCAGCACACGAAGACATGGAAACGGCACTTTTAACATGGTTTAAACAAGTAAGTTAACGTTTATGGCTCGACAAAAGAATATTCCCATTAGCGGCGATATTCTAAAAGAAAAAGCTAACCAGTTTGCAAACCAGCTGAACATTGAAAATTTCGCGTGCTCTAGTGACGAAACAACGCTGACGAAACCGCCCTATTTTATAATCTTCTGCCCGAGAAATCTTATCATTTAAATTCAATCTGCTCCATCAAATCAGAGAATGTTAGAATTGATGGAGGAAATTAAATCTTATATATTGTACAGTCAGGATGTTCCTGAAGACTTATTTACATTAGATTGTAAAGTCAATAGTGATTTAGAAAAAAAAATTGTTTTAGCGCGAAAACAAACTGTTATTACAGATTTTTTTTAGGAGAGATGAATAAAAATTATTTTTAACTTAAAGTACTCTATTTCCGTGCTTATTTCATAACACTTTTAGTATTGTTGGTTTATACGAAATATGAATAATACGAAAAAATTTCTTGGTCCCCACGATTTCGTATTAACGAGAATTGACTGTATTATGTTTTCTAATAATGAAATGGAAAATACAAAATCTAAGCATATTGATATTTCATATAATTTTGTACGTCAATTTATTGAAAATGACTTAATGTCATTATCTTACATTTGGTCTAAAGAAAATGTTGCTGATCTATTTACTAAAGGTTTGCAGAAGATAATGCATTCTAAACATGTAAAATTTCTAGGTCTCAAAATGAATTCAGCAAATGGGGGAAATTTGTGAATATTTGCTTTATTCATCTTGAGAATTATTTTATTCAAAATGTTCTCAGACCATTGTTGATAACTAGCATTAAGATTTATTATTGTTAAGAAAACACGCCGTGCTGATGCCACTGTTTTGTTGTTGCCTTTTTAGTAATCGTTCCCTCTCTTCTTCTGTCTCTGTAGTAAATAAAAATGTGTAAACCCTTTTTTGAAAGTTCTCCCTTGAACAGCTCGCCTTATTACAATTCTATTCACAATTTTTTATTTAAAAAAATTTTTTTTTACAGTAAACCTCAGCGCAACGTAATTTTGAATGATGTTTAATGCTGTCGGCTACATTATTTTTCACTTTTTGTTTTGTTGTTTTTAAACAAAAAATGACTTTACAGTTTCTTTGTTTTGTTTTTTTTTTGTTATTTACAATTTGAGAAAATATACTTTTCTTGGGTTTACCTACGACACAGCATTAAACATCATTCAAACATACATTGCATTGAGGTTTACTGTACAAAAAAAAAATAAAAAAAATAAAAAAAATAAAAAAATAAAACACAGACATGATAAAATGACTGTATGCCAAAAGCTAATTGAGGTTCAATTTATGGCGTTGCTTGCGATTTGCGACCCCAAGTGTCTCCTATCACTTCAATCGCCTGAATTTCGTCTACATCATAGTGTAGTTTTTTTGAAGGAGATAATTTACACCCTGTATAATATAACAGATATTGAAGATAAGCAAGTTGTTAATATTGTATTAATAGCAGATATTAAAACAAAAATTGTTTTTAGACTTGTGAATTTTTCATGTCTTTATAGGAACTTCTGCCTACATGGCACACAAAATTTAATAAGAAACAGACCAGTTGTTTTAAAATACTGCATTAACAAATTGAATATTTCTTGCTGTAATATCCTAATAGATTTAACTTATTAAAGAGGCTGATTTCAGAGATTTTATTTTATTTATTTATTTGATGCATGTGTAATGTAACATAACTTCATTTCCCTTCCTTTTGTGTATGAAGTATGAACATGCTGCAATTAATTCTATATTATGGTATCTTTAACCTGAAATATCTTTTATTAGTCTTAGCATGAAATTTCAGTACATTTCTTGGGATCTTTAAGCCCCGATATGAAACGGTAACAACTGAGCATTTAATGATCCAAGTAAAATTAGCCAAGAAATGAGTTAGTGCATTACATAAGTTCACTTAGAATTGCCCCGTTTCAAAAGAAATTTTTAAAGCTGAACGTTACAGGAATTTTGGTTGCGTTTTGCTGCAATGTGGTTTGCTTGTTAGGGATGAATCACAGGAGAATTAAATTTGTCTAGTATAACCACTCACCGTTTGTTGCAACATTGGAATATTACGCAGTTTGTTATACCACACAAGAATGTTTCTAGCTCTTGACTTCTTGTTGTCGTCTCAGGCTTTGACCTTCTATGTTGTTCTGGGATTCAACCTCTCGATTTATTGGCTGCTTGGCTGGCTGATGCAGCGACATGGCTTGTTATCCTATGTGAAACTGCTGCCATGTGAGTTTGAAGTTACATGCTTGAGTTACGTGCACTTTCCTTCTTGGCAGTTATGCAATCGTTATGGTAGTTATGTGCTTCATATCTGTTTCTCCCCTAGTTGAGAGAGACGATCTAGAGGAACACAACAATAAGAATTTACAGTTCATGGTAGAGAAATTGGATTCTCAGATATGGTCTCCCTTGGAAAATACTGGAATCCACCTGTCTTCACATATTCCACAGTTGAGTTCTCTGCAAGCCATCTGAACTGCATGTGTTTTTCGTGAAATTTGAAACTGAACTTTTTTAATAAATTTGATTTAACACAACATTAAAGGGCAACTGACACCAAAAATCACCTATCAATTTTATTATATTATAACATAAAGGACTATCAACTAACTCTAATTCGACTTGTAAAATTTTTATAACTTAAGTAGTTTTTTAAATATAATTTTTCAAACATCAGTTTTCAAAACTCATTTCGTTTTGAGTTTCACCTCAATTCACCTCTAGGTATGACGTCACACTGGAGAATCGTCTTGGCTATCTAACATAGAATAACTCATCATCATTTTTCTTTTTCGATCATTTTCTATCCTTAATTTTGGAAAATCCAAATAAAAAAATGAGATCCACTTATATTGAAATGTTCCTTGTTGCACCAGTGTTATTCGGTTTCAAATTTGCAACAAACTTGAATTTTAGTTTACTTTTCATTATTTGATTAATCTATGTGTCGGTTTCAAACGTTCAAGTAAAAGTTACAAGATTTAAAAAGTGAGCAATTTATAAATGAACTGTGGCCTTCGCCTCTCATCTTGTTTCTCATTTTTTACTTTTGTTTATATTTTATATCTTTCCCAATGTGTGAGAATTATATATAAGGGGCACATATACATCGTTAAATCAATTCATATTTACATATTTAGTCAATTGTCGATTGGTTTGTTAACATGCCTTATTATTGATTGATTAACAATTAGACTCGTCAGTTTATATATTAATAATTGTGTTTATAACATTCTCTTATGTATTTATTTGGTTGTAATGATTTTGCTCTCCACCCGTATATGTCTCTCACACCCATGTCAATTTCTCTTATGATCGGGATGAACCGGTGCCCAGAAATAATCTAATTATAAATATTGGTTAATGTTCACTTTTGCACACGAGCGATGACTGATCATGCAACCAAGGAAAGTGAATTTATTTTTTTCCAAAAAATATGCAAAAAAATTATATATATAGCCTATCTTATTCCAATTCCTGAATAAACTGTTTGCGTATTTCTGTTTATAATTTGTCTAAGATTTTTATCTGAGTATTCTTTTAACTTAAATTCAATGAAGAGCAGGTCGTTTTTCGATTTCACTAATAAACAGCTCTATGCAAATTGACATTTTTATGAGAGATTTTAAAAAAAGATGTTTACAGCAAAATTAGTCTGAAAAAATTCCCAGAAAAAAATAACACTGCAGTACTTGTAGTGTATATATAAGGGAAGTTAACAGGTGATAATTTTTTATAATTTTTTTAGTTTTTTTTATAATTTTAGTTCAGAGCAACGGAATCATCACCAGTGTGCCCCCCCCCCCTTCTATATCTTATTGATTCTATTTGAGTGAGCAACAATTGAGTTGCCTTGAAAATGGGCCTGGTTAAATCTTTATAATTGCCATTGACATTTCACGCGCTCCCACAGAATTCCATGTTACTCCGTTTTGGGAAACTATTTAGTTGACAAGAAAGGGATCATTAAGATTGCAAGGCTGAAACATTTTTCTCGAGAACTTTTTTCGAGTTGATCTCGGATTGAATTCCGTTGAATGAATGAGGCTTTAGCAGTAATGAATACGTGACTGGAAACTCCTTTCGCTCGTATGACATCATTGACTTCCCCTATCTCAAGAATGTTTTTCGCCGTGTTCAGTATATAGCGGCGCATTGTTCATTTTATTAATTAAGTAATAAAAATTTTCGAAATTAAATTATGTATTATGCAATTATGAGTTTTATTTAATTATTTACTTAATCTTATAGTATCGAAAATTTTGATGTCAGTTGCCCTTTAAGCTTCACTTTCATTTTGAAAACTTTTATTTAGTCAAAAATTCTACTGTCAAGTGATTTTTGTGCTGTGTAGGTTGTATTTAGATGCACATTCTATCAGGAAAAAAATCAAAAACTTGTAAATCTTTATTCCAAGATGTATCTGTATTAGAAAATATGGATGAGAAGATCAAATAAGCAAATTAAAAACTACATCAATTATGATACTATCATTAACATATTAATTATTAAATTAATACATAACTTCATTTGTTTAACTTTTATGTACAACATGAAATTTTTTTCAGGTGAAGCAGAGGGGAAATAAAGATCTGTAGAAAATGATAAATTAATTGAACTCTCCATATTAACTATAATTAAGTTTGTCATTAAACTGAACATCAAAATAAAGCCTGCTCTCTATTAGTATCTTGAAAGTTAATATTGATATTGCATGTACCGTGCACAACTCCACTTCACATTAATGGAATTTTCGTGTTTTCAATATCAAACTGAACTCTGGAGAAATATTGTTAAAAAAGCACAGTAGTTTACTTTTTACAAACTGAAAGATAACATTTTATAATCCAACATTTCATCTTATATCTCTAAAAATATCTTTGACTTTGTTTTTGAAAATTAAAAACAAAATAAATAGCAAGTGAATCACTCCTGTTTCATGAAAATTGTTATTTCTCTGTATTTTCACTATTAATTCAATGAAATTTTCCCTCGTTATCTCAAAACATTTTCTCTGAAAACCTCGCTATGTCAAATTTTGACTTCGTGTGCTAACTTAAATACATTAGAGAGTTGAGACTTTTTAAATATGAGAAATTTTCATAGGAAAACAAAGAAATTTTTCCTATCGCTTTTGTTAAAATTAGATGATTCTCGTGCATTACGAAAAAAAAAAATCACGAAAATATTTTTCGATCTCCTGGACAAGTTTTTGTTGGCGTACAAGCTGTTTGAGCATGCACAGTTTGTGGCACACGAAATCTCTATACATGTACTATTTTATCTCTCATTGTTCACTGTACTCCCACAGTGCCTTTATTAATCTGAAAATCTTGATTTAATAGAAGCCCTCCATAACTCAAAACCTCTTTATCTCGAATTTTTTTTCTGTTCCAGTGAAATTCGAGATATCGAGGTTCAACTATATTTGGAAAGCAGTTTCAGGAAAATGAAATAAATTTATAGAATCTTGTTCAAATCTTATAATAATAATAAGCAACCTAAATGAACAAATAAATGGGACTTTGTTGAGTTAGGCTAGACACTGCATCAATACAGGATACCATCCCCTTTTGCTTGAATTACAGCACAAATTCTTCAAAGCATTGATTCATTCAGAGACTTGCATTGGTTTGCTGCGATTTCACTCTAGATATGTTGAATATTTTGTTTCAATTCATCCATGATAAACATAGGAAAAGTTTGGAGTTTTTCCCCTTAACAATACCCCATAAATTGGATTAAGGTCCGGGGCCAGCTCTGTAACCAAGAGCGCTGGGGCGCAGGTTTTATCGCTCTCTGAATCAGAGTTGCAGGTTCAAATCCCACCGAAGGCATGGGTGTTTGAGTTTGTCCCATATCTGTCCCTGGATTTGGTGCCCTTAAGGAATCGGTGCTAAGGTTATCATTGGCCTTGTCCAACAATAATCTAACCACGTTTTAAGAATAATAGAATAATAATAATAAAGTCAGGGAATTGCCTGGCCAATTGAAAACATTCAAACCTTGCTTTTCCAAGAAATGTTTGGTTGATTTTGCGGAGTGAGCAGGAGCTTTATTGTCTGGAATATGGAGTCCTCGTCCAGCTTTTCAATTGGTGGGATCAAAACTTACTCCATTATGTCTTGGTAGACATTAACATCAGTGGTAGACATTAACATAGACAGCCAACAACATACACACTTCGGCAGTGAAGACTATCTTACATGTTGGGTGCTTCACAGATCTCTCTAGTTAGCTAGAATTATAAATTTTATCTTTGTGGCACCAAACACGAGGACTTTGATCGCTGTGTGCAAAATTTTGAGTCATCTGAGAAAACAACTCGTTTCCAGTCTTTAATGTACAGTATTGCTTCTCTTTAGCAAAAAGGAATCCCCCTTTTCTTTCTATCTTGTTTAAAAGGCGCTGCTTTTTGAAAGTCAAGGACGAAAACCTAAGTCCTTTAACCAACACCAGATAATTGTTCTGGATCCATGAAACCCATGTTTGTTCCATATTTTGGTGACTAAGACATCTTCAAATGATTTCCAATTGCAATCTTTTTCAGTATCTTATTATTCCGATCAGTTATTTTGCACTTTTTGACCACAATTCTTCCTTCGGGGGGCCAAATCACTGTCTCTGTATCTCTTTAGAATTTTTGAGACTGTACTTTGACTACAATGAACTTTTGAGGCAATTTCACTTTGCTTTAATTCATCTAGGGACAAACAAACAATCTTCCGCTTTGTCTCATTTGACAGATTTATAATTGATAAAATAAATTTTCCTGAAACAGTTTTCTGTCTATTTCATTTTCATGAAACAGGAGTGGCTCACTTGCTAGTTATTTTCTCTTTAATTTTCAAAAGAAAATCAAAGATATACCGTAAAACCTTGAATAAAGAAAGACCGGGTATTCAAATAATTGCTGGTCCCGATTAAAGGCCAGGTGGAGTTTTAAAAATAGATTAAACTCCAGGCTCAAATAAACGCTGGGTCTGATTATTTTTCGGGCTAATTGTATTAAAACCACGGTTTTTGTTCCCATTTCTTGGGAATAGACCTTAAATAAACACCGGGTCTCGATTAATTGCTGTGGGGAGGGGGTCAGGACCATTGTGACAAATAGACACCCGGCCCTCTATTCAAGGTTATACGGTGTTTAAAAATGTAAGGCGAATGTTGGGTAATGCTATACTTAAAAAGTAAACTTCTTTTTCAAGAACATTTTTCCAAACTTTAGTTGGATATTGAAAACTCGAACATTCCATTAATATGAAATGGAGTTGTAAAGCATTAAATTTTTGCTAAAAAGCAATTTAAAATAATTTAATGACTTGCTGGCTTACTAATATCTTACTTTGCATTTGTCCATGCTTATTTATATTCACATTCACAAAATTGTTTTATTGCTTCTTATAAAAATTAATGGAAGATAATTCTTGAAAATTTTATTTTTTAGTTTGCTTTTCTGCTTTTTTTAAATCTTAATTTTATTTGCTTCTCACTTGTTTATATTTTTATTTTTGTTTTGTTTGCTCATTTATTGAAGGTTTACAATTTTTATATTTTAAGAATTTGCATTACATACACATGCGTATAATTGTAGCCCACCTTAGGAGTTTCTGCTGGGAATGATGCTTTGCTGTATGTTCTTCTTTCACCAAGTGGGCCTTATTTTCTAACTGGTTTCAAACCAGTTTCTCTCTTGGCTGATCCTAATTATGTTCGAGCTTGGCCTGGCGGTTGTGGTGACAAAAAAATGGGCGCGTAAGTAATTAATGTAAATTTAATATATAAATTTAATTATTAAGTATTCATTGAAATAATAAATTATGAAACTTTAAAAGAGTAGTGAAATTGGTGTATCCACAGAGTAAATAATAAAATTCGAGTATTGTCAGCATAAATAACGGTAATTCCTGTGCTGCTATATGAAAAAAATAACTTTCATATAAAAAAATTACCATATGAAGGCATTAGCTTGTTTTAGTTTGAATCGCAAAGAATTATAGAGACAATGCCTTTGCCTGACTTCATAATCCTGGCTTGAAAGAAAGCAACAGCCTTCTGTAAAATGGGACTTGAGCCATAAATAACTCCTTAAAATTAATAAGGAATTTACGGATCTTTGGACAATCAGTCCATGCTGTTCAATATCCATTAGAAAACTTTAGCTGTATGCCTGTTGAAGATGGTGAAAATGAAACGTGGGCATAATATAAATATGTACCATAGAGCTTATTTTGGATTTTATTTCTTTATTGCTTTATTTCTTTTATTACGAACCTTCGGTTATTAAACAGTATGGACACAATCTTTTTGTTCCCTGAATATCAAATATAGATTTAAAAAATTCCAGATTTGTTGATAAAAATCAGATTTTGTGTAACATTTTTTTTGAATTAATTAATTCATTAAGTTCTGAAAACTATCCATAATGGTTATGTCATGTTATAGCTGATGGAAGGAATTTTATACCTTTGTTTAAAACAATATTACCATAAATCAATACTGTTTAAATTAATATAATATTCCGTGCCGTTGTTGTGTTTCAACATTGATCATTATCAGTCAAATCCTAATAACTCAGTTCTTCAGCAGACAAAATAGAAAATAGAATAGCAGAAAGAAAATTTGAGTTATCAGGTTTTTGAGTTAACCAGTAAATCGAAAACGAGGCTAAATGACAACTATAAAGACAACATGACTAGAAAAAGGAAAAAAAAAAGATACTCAAAATGTTTTCATAAATTGATTATTTTTGTACATATCTTTGTTCTTTATCCTTCTGTACTTGCCTTTGTTTTGTTAACCAACTTTCGAGCTATAGTATTTGATTTCTTAAAACATTTCTTTCACATCCATTAGAAAGATGTTAGATTGTTTAATGTATTTCTCATTTCTGATGCTTTCACTTCAAAAGCATTAAACCAATTCACAATTCATTTTAAACTTTTTTAAATTATTCCTATTGCTCAATGTTTTATGAAAAGCTTTGAATATTATGATCTCGTAAAAGTAAATGTACAATTGTTATGTGAGGTGTTGTGACATTCGTCAATTACAACGATTTGTAACTTCTTCGTCTATCCCCCCCTCTCCACGTGCTGATGAATCATCGCCTGTGAATAAAGACGGGAGACCCCAAGTCACCAGTGACAGCCCCGGAAGCTTTGTGACTGATTCGGATCGTGACCACCAGGGGGCGAGGAGATCGGAATGGCAGGCAGCCAATCAGGATCGTGATAACGCGCATAGAATTGTGGGTAATGCTAGGGGCATATATAAGGCGGGTCTTTCAAACGATGGGCATCGTGGATCGTGCCTACCTAAGAGAACCTATGCTGAATGCGTCTCGTCAAGACCTTGCTACTAGATCTTCACAACTGTAAGTACCCTGTTTCTATGTATCCCCTAGCAGCCCCTTCTATGCGGTTAGAAGCCTCTCCCAAGCCGGGAGTTTGCTTGGTCTCTCGTACTAACTGATCTCGATCGTGTTTTATTATTATTGTATTTCGCGTCCGTTAGGGATGGCGTTGTTTATTCATTTTATCTCTTTTATATTATATTGTTCTTTATTGTATTCCCAACCTATTGATTAAATTGTTTTATCGTTTTATTTACGCCACTGTAGACCCTTGTCTTTTATTATTCTTTAACATTTATATATATATACATATATAAATTATCACAGTGTGATCAATGTTCTGCTGAGTGAATTCCAATGACAGCAGCGAATTTTAATGCAGAAATTGGTGTGTGCAGGCTTAATAACAGTCTATGACAAGTTGCAACATGTTCAATGCACACAATTGGTTGTGAGCCAAATGATATAGTACACGACACTTTCACACAGCCATAACGTCCATGAATTCTTTCAACTTTTTGAAAGTCTATGTGGCTTGCGTTGTAGTTTCGTAACAGTGTCAAACAAAAACTGATATTACAAACTAAATAAAAGGCTTGATTCTTCCAAAACAGCCATTCATCAAATAACCAGTACCAATGGCATTTCATAGAATATGTGAGCCCAGGTACTTTTAATATTTTTGAGGGTCTAATATTGTGAGGCCTGAGGCAGCTGCCCCTCTTGCCCCTCAATAGGGAAAAGTATATTGAGTGGGACTGAGTATAATATTTCTATTTGTATAATAATTTTTTGTTTATTGAAACATTCATAATCTTTTTTAAATGATCACACCTCATATTTAATGTCATAGACAGGTGGGCTTTTATGAGATATTTTGAATGTATGGCTTTTCATTTCTAAATAAACTGTCACGTGTTATTTGTAGGTTGCCATATTCATCCTCTTGATATACTGTATATTCTATTATTTTTATGGGTTAGTAAGGGTTTTTAAAATTTCAAAATAGTGATGCACACAAGATTCATAAAAAAGCAGCCGGTTCAACAAAACTGAGTTGAATATTTTATTTTATTCAATTTGTCCATCCAAAATAGTAAAATTTAGTTGAATATGTTAGGTTTGAAAATTTAATGGAATGGCTTGTATATTCTACAAGTAGCTTCAAAGTTCCCGGAATCGTGATATGCTGTGAAATTGAGGTAGTGTGAGTGAGTGAGTGAGCGAGCAAGGCTTCCCTATATTGTTTACCATTCGCATATCATGCTCGAACATGTTTTGACGTGATGTAAAGTGAATGCTCCCCTGCACGGGCAATCTGTTAACTGGTAGTGTAGAGTAAGCATCGCGTTCTGATTTCGCTTTGTAAAATGTCAGTTATGAAACAACGTTCGAATATCAAAGATGACCATCGGAGTGGCTGTCCATCAACTTCAATCAATTCATCCACAATTAATCTTGCGAGGAACATCGCGTGAGAAGACAGACGCCAAAGTGTAGAGACCAAAGCTGCTGCGATATCCGCACTTCGCACCATTCCGCAAGCTGGCTTCGCAGAGTGTTTCCAAACATTATACCGACGCTATAATAACGAAGTGTGTTTTGAGGGAAATGTTTAAGTGTTTGTATTTTTTCTGTGTGCAGAAATAAAAATTAATTCCAGGAACTTTTTGAAGCTACTAGTATTTCCTTTATACAGCTTTTTAACGTTGCTAAAATGCATTTTTCAAAATATAAAATGCAGCTTGCAGAATGAAAAATGCAACTTGAAAATCAAAATGCATTTTGCAGAAAGAAAAATGTATTTTGCAAAATAAAAAAACTTGTATTTTGATTCTACAAGTTAAATTTTTCATTCTGCATGTTGCATTTTATATTTAAAAAAATGCATTTTAGGAGTTGCAAAAGGCTGTAATTCTCATTTCTATCCAAAGGAAAATGTTTGACTTTGAGTGGCTTTGAATGTTTGTTATCTACCATGTTATAAACCTTGTGTATGATTTTGTTTAAAAATATGTGTTCTAATAGTACTTTTCATCTTTTTTCACCGTCATTGAAGCATTTTTTAAAAATTAGAGTGTATTATATAAATCTTCAATAACAAAATAAAATATAAAATAAGAGTCAAATTTGAGATTTGATTTAGACTAAGAGACCATTTTATTGGGTATATACCTTGTAGTAAAGCAAACAACACTAATTAGGAACATGAATGGCAACCTTGTGGTGACAGTTTCAGATTTCTCAATTGGGCAACTTTTGTCCATGATATTTGTTACCTGAGTATGATGAGCAAACCATTCACATGATACTGGAGCTGAATCTCTCATTTTTGCTCATGTGAATGGTGCAACATCCAAGAAATGTTGAGACAAGACTTTTTTGGCTGAGATCCATCTCGTCAAAGCAAAAATTAACTGTGCTTTGAATGGATTGTACGTGTTAAATGTCGGCAACAATTTATGAAAGAATCTCTCAGTTCAGGAGCAGACTGCAAAGAACAATTTTGGAACTCATTTTATGCTAAACATTGTTCTCTTTTGGCTACAACAGAATACTGACAATCCATATACGTACAGAAACCCATTGCTATATTGCGGTTTATATTTAGCAGCCCAGGTTATTGTGGATTTTTAGTTGAGACTTAACTTTTTTTCTTTTGTTTTTCCTTTATTAGAAAAGTTTATTATTCTAAATATCACGCTCAGATGATTGCTGAAGTTCTGTTAGCTGTATCGATATTAGTAGCGACTATTTTGAGTTTTTGTCTCTAGAAAACGCACTACTGACAGTTTGCTGCACTGTTATAAATATTTATACGTCCCCTATAATAAAAGGCTGCACGGATCTTTCCGTAGGTTTTTGATATCTTCTGGTCCTTTTTTAGCTAGCTTAAGGCGTAATCTTAAGGAAAAATTACTCATGAACTTCTTGCATTGCTCTCAATACCTACTTTAGATTCAGAAGCTACAGGATCTGTCGAAAGTGACTCAGATGATGCAAGTTAATGTGTTTTTATGTAAAAAGGAGTTTATTTCATATATCTTTTAAATTTTATAAAATAAATGGATTTAAAACTATCTTGTAAAAAATCTTTTTTTAGTAAAAATATTACTGTGTAGACATATTCCAACACTGCCATCATTATTCTAAATTGCATTAAAAACAGCTTAGAAACAGTCTATTAAAAAATAAATGAAAAGACAGAGCTAAAAATTAAATTTCCCCCCTAGAATGTTCAAATAGCACAGTGTATAACGGAGGCTCATGGCATATATGTTTATCACTGAATATCCCAACAGTTTCACATTCTTGATGAAGGGGATGGAGGTCTTGCAGTATGGTTGTGAAAGAAAACGCACAGAAGTCAGGTCAATTTTGCCTTTTATTCCTGGCTTTATCAAGGATACCCTTGATAAAGCAGATTTTTGATTTATTTTATTTTTTATTTAATATCTATTAATTCTTGATAAAGCCAGGAATAAAAGGCAAAACCAATCAGAATTCTCGGTCTTTTCTTTCCTGATATGTACTGCAAGACCTGTAACTTCATCAAAAAGGACAGTACACAGAATTCTCCAAGTTTCAGTTTCGCAAATAATGGATGCCATTTTTGTTCCACAAATTTTGTTTGGAGCCCGAACTCTAATTTTTACTAATTTACCAAAATTCATGTCAAAGTGAGTTTCCGTATGTTTTCTGAATGTTTTAAAGGGTGTGGGAGAATAAAAAAAAATATTCTAGTGCCCACAATTACTTACTCTTTCTTGATGAATAATATTCTTTTTTCACTATTTTAATAGCTAAGTGCAGGTATGTTATGATAGTAGAAAGTAATAGACTCGTCCTGTTTGAGATGAGGTATAGATTGTGTTGCTGTTTTATCTTTATCGGAGACAAAAGGACTCATGAAGCGAAGTAGTCAACACTCTGAAAGCTATATTACATTGGAATTTTGTTGCTGACTAATCAATCCATTCACGATTTAGAATTTACTCCACGATGTAATATCTATTAACACAATAAAACCATATGCCACTGGGATAGCTTGATACCTGAGAGGTTCCAGGAGCAAGGTGAAGAATTTGCTGTACTTCATAGCCTATATACTCTCCAGATCTTAATCCCATCAATTTGCAGCAGTTGCAACTATCTTTGAGGCATGCAAGCTATTTAGCAACTAGGGAATTTCAAGCTGATCTAAGGTGTACCTAATAAAATGGCCATTCAATGTATGTGTTTTACATATATTTAATAAAGAATTGTTTTTGTATCTTTTTTTCATTATTTTGACTCTATTTTTTTGCTTCAATCAAAATGATATGCATGTAATGTTTTATTGAAAATTATCTCTCTAGTCTTCTCCTCTCTGCTCTTGAGAAAATTACCAGAACATTTCATCAATTTCTGGAGCAAAGAACCATCTGGGAATATCTTCTCCGAAAGAGTATTTTTGAATCTCTTCTTGAATGGGTTACATTTTTTAATAGTTCGCTGATCTTGCTGTCCATGCAGAATGCTTTCAAATTTGTTGTGCTTGGATATACAAATACACAAATTGATACATGTATATATTTTGGCACTGCAACTCGTGATTTTGAAGTTCCTTCACACTTTATGCCCTCAGATTGGAGGAGGATGAGAATGAAAATTTTTTTTTCATATATTTTTTGTGTTTTGAGTTTGAATTGGAAATTTTATATGATTATTGATAACATACATATCTTTCATTTTAAACAAAGTTGTATGTGACCACAGAGTTTACCTTTAAAACATAGTGTTTCTTAACATATGATCCACTGCAGCAATTCAGAGTAATGTGGATATAAACATGAATATCAGTTATTCATGAAAATGGAATTGATTGCCAAGATGGCCTGTGGATGAAAATAAGGTTGAGAAGCACTAATTATTTCAAGATTTAAAAAATTGATTGTTTGTATGTTAGATTTGTCAATGCTATGTATGTCTGTTTTCCTGGGTAAATGCTGAATGCTGAAAATGGCAAATCCAGTATAGGATCCTTTATCCGGAATGCTCGGGACTGGGGATATTCTGGAAAAAGGGCTTTTCCATAATTTGGAGCATTAAGGCTTAGAATCAATTGCACTATATATTGTAAATGTAATGCCAATTTGTTCAAGTTACCATGTAGTTCTCCAAATTTCAGAAAAACCCCTTATCTGGTACATCCTATGTACTGAGCATTTAGGATAAAGGGTCCGATACTGTATTTTAAACTTTATAGTTTAAGAAAATAGTATCTATGTTTATAGCCCAGTTTAGGCATTGCAGCTGGGGAATCGGCTATGTTATTTATTCTACTTTCACCATGTGGGCCATATTTTACCACTGGTTTCCAGCCAGTTTCCCTATTGGCTGATCCAAAATATGTTCGTGCATGGCCTGGTGGTTGCGGTGACAAAAAAATGGGAGCGTAAGTAGCACAATGACATTATGTAATGTTTGAAATCTATTTATATATCTTGAAATTATTTATATATTCCCATTTAGTCTCCTTGAGTATTTATTAGACTAAACCTTCTGCTGTTAAAAGTTTTTATTGATGCTTTCTGGTTTCTTTTTGTTTGGCATAATGCTTTTTGTTTTGCTCTAGTTGTTTTCTTTTTGTTTTTTATAATTAACTTATTTTTTATTTGTTTATTTTTATCAAAGCTCTTTTATGTTTTTCTTGGTATATTTTTGTCATTTTTAGAGGGTTTTTTTTTTCACTTTGAGTTATTAATCCTGATATCAATACTGATTTCATCAAATTTCTAATAATCTTATTATAAATCTTCAAGAATAAATATTTACAACAAATTCAGCATGTTTGAAACAATGGCTTAGTTTTTGTTATTTTTAAGTGAATGGCTTAGTTTTTGTTAAATTTAGAAAAAAAGTTAACTCCAATTCACAAGTGTAGATTTTTAGTAGATTTTAAATTTTGTTAAATTAGCTAATATTTCATTGCATCTGCCCACAGAAATTGGTTCTTTCAGTTTTATTATTTATTTTAATTACTATTATTATTTATTTTTTTATACTTAAAATTGTGTTGAATTTACCATTCATTATCTTAAACTCTTTCGTTGTTACATAAAATCAGCCTATTTTTATTCCGTATTAACATTTATATTAAAAGCTACTTTGTATTAAAAGATATTTTTTCCTTGCTTTTAAATCACATAAAATAATTAAATAAGGCTTAATTTAAATAAGTAAAATAAAATTTTTAAACACTCCAAGAAGGAGTTTTAGCTGCAACAAAGCAATCTTACGTCCGTGTGCCCATGTCAATAAGAAAGTAACAGTTTATTCATTCTTGATGAATCTGTTGTTATATGACATGCTATTATCTTTGGTATTCTTTACGGCAACGTTTTAGCACGTTCAGTCAACTTGAGAGTCACAGCTGAGCTAAGAACTTTGATGGTCATACTTCTGAAAATAGAATTTGAAAAAGTTAATTCAATTTCAAGTTATTGTGCAAATGGCAACTGGCTGGATTGGATAAACGTACAAACCAAGCATGCATTCTTATAAATAGCTTTTAGCTAAAGCTCCTAATAAATGAAATATAAGGCAGTCATTAACATCATTAATATCTTACGTTATTAGGTAAATCCTAACCATTGAATGATAAATTTTCGTTTCATCCTGAACGAAAACTTGATGCTGACTTCACTGTGAAAATAAAAATTTCCAGTTATGAAAATTATAGATAGCAAGCTTCAGCAGAAATGAATACTAGAATTATGCTATGACTATATCACAAGATTCTATATAATGTTTAAAAATGCAGCCTAAATAATCTTTGATTTATTGCTTATTCTTGTTTCTTTGCCTCATTCCTTTTAGTACTGTATGAGGAAAATTTTTCTAAAATTTTCTAATTCATGAACAGTAAATACCATCAAGTATTGCACATATTGTCTGGCACACAGGATTTCTTTGGATTACAATAAAAGGCATATGTCTCTTGTAAGATTTCCCATGTTTTTGGTAAGATAAATTAGAGAGAGGAGATTTAGAAGAGTTATAAAAATCTCCATTTCTTTTTAACTGTTTTGCTAAATTAAGCAATATATCCACCTAAAATTTTATTGCCTTTATCTGCAGGAAACAGCCTTCAAAAAATTTCTTGTCATGTTGTGAATTTCACTTCATCAGATTGGAAATCTATCAATAAACTTCTCTATCATTATTTGACAAGAAAAGGCAATACAATTTTTATTTCAAACATCTGCAAAAAAATACCATATCAACTGAAAAAAAATTGGTGCTTTAAATATTTTAAATTATTTGAATCTTACGTCAATAAATGTCATATTGTTGCCCATGATTCTGATACTTTTAGCACCTTATTATGGTATCTCATGCAAATAAATTTGGAAGTTACCTGAAATATCATTATTCAGTAAAAGTATAATTCAACACTTGAAATTAGATTAAAAATTACCTACTTTAAAAGCAATAATGCTAGTCTAATTTTATGCATTTTTATATAATTCATTTTAAAGCAGTTGTTAATTTCAATAGGAATTATTCACCAACTGTGGCCATTCAGAAGATTGCTGAAAAGAGAGGATTTCAGCAAACATTATGGCTCTTTGGTCCCGATCACTTTTTGACTGAAGTTGGAGCCATGAACATTTTTATATTTATGAAAAATAAATATGGAGGTGAGATCATGTTAGACTATAGGAGAGCTTAAAAAAATAGCTTAAAAATTCTATTTATAATCTGAACTATAAGATTATAAGGTAATTCATATGGAATGAATGAAATTTTGCTAATATTTACATCTGAACAGGCAAACATAACTTCATAAAGTTGAAAATCTCATTTGCTTTCATGTTGAATTAGTTGATTCATGTCACTTATTGAAGTGGTCGCTATCCTATCTCAGGCAGACTTGGATGTGTTGTACCTGTTTTCAAGTAATTCATCTTACAGTTGTGCTGTTACGTATGCCTGATTTTGATCTTTTAAGTTTTGACCTAGTGTGTCTGACATTTTGTTTTTGTGAAACCCAATTCCTTAAGCATAACAAAAGAATTCAGAATAGAGTATTAAGTGGTAGCTGCAGATTCTTAAAAATCATTTGATCCTTTAGCTTTAATTCTCTTAGTGTATACCATTTGACTAGAAAAATTATCTAGGAATTTGAAATTAGTTGAATTATAGCAAGATTTTCATCTGTTTTAGATTATAGTTATTACTAAAATATTTGTATGGGTTTATTCATATGAATTGCCTTTTAAAATTACTTAAAGGCATAAATAAGACCACTCTTACTATCTTTGTATGTGGGTAAGGGGGTGGCATAGTGAAAAACGGCAATAGAAGTTCATGTAAACGAGAGATGCAATTATGAAGTAGCAGCCAGTTACCGGTATTCATTTACAAATAGAAATATCGCATTAGCAAATATGGAGCTGACACATAGACCATTAAAAGCTGTAAAGACAATGACATTTGTTTGCTTAATAGAACTTGGAATAATTAGAGACATATCATTCAGAATACAAATGAGGTGCTTTTTTATTCCTTTTTTAAGTGTGTACTTAGCTAGTTCCTAATTTATATCTTAAATTTGGATAAAGAAATATAGCAAACTTCATATTATTCATTTCGACGATATTCTAAGAAAATTTTATAACTCTTCTGATCTTTACTGTAAATAGATTCAAATTAAGAATATCTGGATTTTATGGATCAATAATGTTATAAAATTAAACATTTATAATGATAAACATTAAAATGAAAATTTTAACCGCTAAGATTCAGGTTTTAGAAAATTTATAATCATGCACAATAAAACTCCGTGCAATACTAAACTAAATGTTTAACTAATACTCATATTGTCCATGTGTGGTAGTCAAATTGCTCTTCTGATTCTTTGTGATTTGCATTTGTAGTAATGTTTTATGCTATTCATTACACATTGTATTCATTAGATTCAAACTATACTGGATCATTAATTAAAGCAAATGCAAGTCAGTTGCATGAAATGAAAGCAACCTTTACTGGACCATTCTCTCCCATTACATCATTATTTTACCAAACCTTGTCAATTGTCGATCCATACTCACTGATCTATTCGCTTCTAAATTGTCATTGCAAACAATTTTAATTATAAAAAGAATCAAATGCTGCAAACAGTCAAACGTTTATATTAGGTCCACCCCCCTCATAGTAGTTTCAAATTAGGGAACTATTCAACTAAGATATATTTATTTTTTAAAAAATTTATTTAATTAATTTTTATTTGTTGTTTATGGCCTTCTTATTTTCAGAAAAAGAACTAATTACTCCTCCATTAAATGGATTAATTCTTCCTGGTGTAACAAGGCACTCGCTGCTAGACTTAACAAGAGAAATGGTAAGTGCAGTCAATAGAAAATTTTTATTACGGGTTTCTTTTTAAATTTGATAGGCAGATTTCTTTAGACAAATCTACATTATCTGATCAGAAATTTCTAGAAACCTCACAAAAACAATGTTACAGATTCTATTTTACATGACTATGATAAAAGGTAATCTAAACATGCCTTACTGAACTCCTTTGCGATTGATATTGGTGCAGTGTGGGTTGCTTAACAGAGCTCAGTGAGGTCCAACATACTCCCATACTGCTTGTGCAACAAATCTGTATGTGAGATTTTTGTATACAGATTTGATAAATCATTATCAAGATGGAAATCTCAAGGAGAAAGACAATGGAACCACAAGTGAAAGAAAATAGCAGATAGAGATCGTTTAGTGCTAGCATGTGGTATCAGGAGTCTTAATCTACAGAGTTCCAAAATGTCACATTAAGTAATGCTAGTAAAATCACTATTTGCCGGAAACTAAGGATTCTAGGTTTCCTTGGCCATGCTTCTATTCATAAGCCCACATCGGAGAATCACTGCGAAGGAACATTTAAAATGGTGTGCAGCTCACTGAAATTGGAACTTTGGAAACATGTCTAGTGCAATAACAAATTTTGGTAAAAACTCTGGTAATCAGATGATAAACTTTGGGTTTGGTGGATGCCCAGAGAATGCTTCATGCTTGACTGCATCCCGTAGTCCCGCCACCCCCCACAATAATTGATAGTGTTACCCTCGGCTTCCGCGTAGGTGTCGGGGTGGAGGAAGCTAGGGTTCGGGACCGAAATTAAATGGAAAGAATCCGTCTGAAACTGTGGTACTTGGTTTAATGTGGTTTGATTTATTCATAATACGAGCATTAATTCCTATTTCTATTATAACATTTCCTAAAATCTGCATATGCTAATTAACTATGGGGCCCCAACGCTAAACTTAAAGTTTCTCAATCTACAGATATGTAACCGGGTACATTAAAGTATTATGCATGACAATTACTGGCATTCCTGCCGTGATAAAGCTTACTCATGCATGTTGGGATTTTCACTAATAGCATGGGCGTGTTATCGTATTTGCTCTGCTGGAGTAATAGTCATGGGCACCTAAGCACTCCCGAATCAAATATTCCAGATATCACGCTCATACGCGCAAGGCGCCTCCTTTCAATCAAATAGAAGGAGGGAGGTGCTGGAACCCCTCATGGGTAGTACCGTGCTCCCTATCACTCCAGCCACTGGCGAGCCTGAGTGTTAGTCATGTGCGTAGGCGTATCAACTTTGGCCGTATACATGCACTCACCAGGTCGCCCTACGACACAATCCTCATCATAGCAAAATTCTTTTACCATACTGCATGGTGATAATTCCACAGCAGGGTGCTTACTAGATTTAACGTATTATCTAGGTCAGTAATAATAACAGTACAACGACTTTTCTTAAACATTAAACAGTCTATTGGGAGCGGCGCTATAGTTCCATGCGAAAGAACAACGCTATAAACAGCCTTTCCTTCGTTAATGCCAAGGGCGGGAGGACGAATGGCATCAGCGGGCTTCGCGAGGAGTATCTCGTTCGAAGTTCTGTTCTCCACGATAAAATTATAAATAAAGTCACTCACCAAATTGTTCGCTATTTGCATTTGGTTACCATCATTACGAAATCGTCCATCTTGCGTCCCACGCTTGGTTCACATGTTCACTTGTGGCCGCACCGTCCATGGCCGACGGCTCGCTCACAGCTCTGGGGGATCACGCCTCGACTTCATTGAAACTGGGAGTCTAATTCAAACTTATTCCTGTCTTGCAAACTAGATTACTCACTGTTGCTCAGCATTAAACCAAAAACGTTAATAGTACACATCACATGACTTAATTAATAACCTAAAATTAAACTTTGTTTTAATTTACAAGGCCTCATTTCGAATGCCAAGGCCTATAATTACTCCGCGACATCGGTACATTCGTACCGCTCGGGTTTTTTTAACCAAAAAAAAAAAAGAATAATTTTTAAACAAACAAATACAAACATCACGTATACCAAATTCTCCGAAAGCGATCGCAACAATCCCCTCTCGGAGGCTGGACAATCTTCTTAGAAAACATCGAAACAATTGCCTCCCAACAGAGGACTAGCTACGATCGCTCACGAAACCAACAATTACACTTTTCAACAAATACACGAACTTCAACACACTTGTATATATCTTTATAACAAAACAAAAAAAAACGCCTACAATAAACAAATACCATTTATTAATACGACAATTAAACGCTACATACTTCCCAACACAACGCAATAAATATTTACAAACCCTCCCCCCCCCCCCCCCTAAATTTTCTCATCGGACATACGTGATGAACCTTAATCTGGAACGTCACAGCTTCATGCTTGACTGCATCCCGTAGTCCCCACTTAAGTTCAGAAGAGCTCATTATACTGTTTTGGATTGGCCTAAATTTTTAGGAACTATGGTTCCTGCAACTTACCTTTACATTTTGGACAATTCTGCACTGCTAATCTTACAGCAACAGTTTGGGATTTGAATATTCCTGTATTGACCTAACAATGCTCTTTGTCACAAAGTAAGATTTGTTTTCAGAAATGGTTTGAGGAAATACTGGTTCAAGAAATTACACTGGCCTGCAGAGTGTCTTAATATAAATCCCATCAAACACTTAAGCAACAATTACAGGCAGGCCACATCGCCCAACATCTCTGAATGAATTCGCCAATGCTTTTCAAGATGAATAGAAGAAAATTCCTGACGCTATCTACCAAAATTCGGTGAAAAATCTTCCTCCGAGAGTAGAGGTCATAATGAAATCAGAAGTTCCACACCATATAAATTTCATGAAATATGTTTGCAGTTTAAAAGTACAAAATTATGGACACTCCCATCATATATTGTAGGTTATTATGAGTTTTGAGCTAAATTGGTTCTTAACTCTAAAACTTAGCACATCGTTTGAGGATGATTGACAAATTGAAGACTTCCATCAGCTGTGAATAGAAGCTATTACACAGAATATATTGAGATACATCATGGAAGTCTTCTCACAACATTTCACACAGTGCATCAGGTAGCAGGAGGATATTTAGAAGATGTTGTTTTCAGGGTGTTGTCAATATTATGTACAGTATTAAATGCCTTATGTGTCTTTTATTTCATAACCATATAAAGTTACTGTAAACTCACCATATTTCCGTTGTCATTTGAAATTCGTAGATATAGTAAGTGCCATTTTGCATGCTGAAATCGACCAATCTATATATAATTGGATATTATTGACGTTTGTACTTCACAAAAGACCCCTCCCCCCTCAAAGATACAATTTCGATTTCTCGTTTCATTCCTTAGATTTGGAAAAATCTTACTCTTTATGTATATTTATTCAGTAAGATTTATTTATTGTAATTTTTGCTGTTTTCAGAAAGAATTTAAAGTGACAGAACGGGAAATTACAATGAAAGAAGTTGTAAATGCTTTGGAAGAAAAACGGGTCAGTAATTTTAAAATATTGTGAGAGAATTTTCACCATCATTCCTATATATTTCTTGCTACTTGTTTTTTCCCCACATTTGCTTTAATCATTTTTTTAAGCAAAGTATCAAGTCAGATTGAACATTAATTGTAGATGTTTACAAGAATTTATGCAATACTTCTATCTCTTTATATCTACAAGGTGAGACCAGAAAGTTCGATGAATGATCTGGAAAAACAAACAAAGACAGCTGTTTCAGAGATGACACATTACAGTCCTTCAAAGTAAACCTGAATCTCTTGCGGAATTATTTTTCTACTAGAATCAATTACATTGATTATGATAGCAATTCAATTGAACATCAATCCACACTAGGACTGATGCAGGGTTCACCTATGGCTACTGTTTTGTATGCAGCATCTACCGCTGAGATTACCCTTACATTGCAACATTGCATCGTTTGTCGATGACAACTTTTTGTATGTTGCTTTTCGCTGTCTGAATATAATACGAGGGTGGGCTGAAAAGTAATGCCTCCATGGCTATAACTTTTTTATTTTTTAACCGATTTTCAAAATTCTTTTTTGTATCTGATACTCACATTTCTCCTCTATGTAATGCATTATTCACTTTTCGACATAGTCCCCATCCCTTTCCACGCATTGTACCAACGCGTGAACTAGTCGGGTGAACCCGTCGGAGGGGAATTCCGGGGTTGTTGTCGAAACCAAGAACGAACGGCAGATTTCACCTCATCGTCAGAACGCAACTCATGCCCCTTATGGTGCTCTTTCCTCTTTGGGAAGTGGTGAAGGTCGCAAGGTGCAAAGTCTTTCATTTTTGAACTGCAGTTTTTCATCTTTGAACTGTAGGCGCTGCAACCCCCTCTGATGTGTAGCGATCGTGTGCGGACGGGCGTTATAGTGCTGCAGAAGAGGATCCAAAACTGCCATTCAATCCTCGTGTCGACGACAACCCCGGAATTCCTCTCCGACGAGTTCACCCGACTAGTCATGCGTTGGTACAATGCGTGGAAAGGGATGGGGACTATGTCTAAAAGTGAATAGTGTATTACATACAAGTAATCTTGTACATCATGATATTCGCAACCTGAAAACCTGGTATTCCACTCACTGGTTAAATTTCAATGATAACAAAACTACTACACTTTTATTTAATAGCAAAAATCCGAGTCCAGCAAACTCCTGTAAACTATTAGGCCTAGTATTGGATTCTAATCTAACTTTAAGCAACCTATTGAAGCCTTATTACTTCAGTTAAATCGTTTGAAATTTTATTTGTTAATCTTAGGAAGATACTAACAAAAAAGGAAATGGTTAAATTAATAAAAACTATTTTAGTTCCAAAGATTGAATATGGGGTATTATTTTGGTCGTCTGCTCCTAAAATTGCTATTTCGAGAATTGTTGTAGCTTACAATAACTTAATACGTACAGCTTTAGCACTATCTAAATATTCGTCTATTTCCCAAATATGTCACACAAATGATATTCCAACTTTACAGGGTATTATCATTACTTCTCGACTTACAGAATATTATTGTGCATTATCAGACATTAATCATCCGTTACATTATATTAAAGAATGGTTGGTGGATGACTCTAATGCTCGATCCACCCAAAGATATAAACTTAGACTAAGATACTAACATCAAAATTTTTGGAATCAATTTTTCTGTATAATATTTGCTCTTCTTGGGACAATCTACCGTACAACATTAGAAATGAGATTATTAATTGCACTGTAAAATCTTGTCCAAATCATTGTTTACATGTTCATAAGCTCCTTTGTAGCAATATATCTGGTATTTTATAGTATATTTTACATTCTACTTGTCCTGTTCAGGATGTAAAAATTCGAAATAAATAAATAAAACCCCCATGGCCACAATATACTTTTGACATTGTTCGTATAACTGTTGCACGGCGTATGAAAAATCCTCTTTCTGTACTCTTGAAGTTTTCTCATCTCAGACATTTGAATATCCAGAATATCGAGAAACAGAATACATTCCAGAACTTTACAACCTCCGTATTCTTCAGACCTGTCACCGCCGGACTTCTTCCTGTTTCCTCATTTGAAATCAACAATGAAAGGACACTGATTTCTCGACGTTCCAGATATTCAGACGGCTGTGATGAGGGAACACTGAGGGGCACGCCAAGAGAATTTTTCACATGCCATTCGTGTATGAATGACATCAAAAGTGTTTACTTTGAAGGCTATGAGGGTTTACTTTGAAGGACAATAAAGCATCATCTCTACAGTATCTCTCCCTGCTTGTTTTTCTGAGTCATTCACTAAACTTTCTGGTATCACCTTGTAAATTTATGGTTGCTTTATTAAATCGACTAATTTTCAATTTAATTCATTCATAAAACCATGATAACTAAAATCAAGACTTGGGCCTTTCTGCTTAGAAAATTTGGTATTTAATGTAAAAGCATATCTTCCCTTTATAAAGTTAAAATTCATATTTATGTTAAAGTACATCTTCCAAACCAGAATAGGGAGTGTCTAAAAAGTCCGACCGGTCACGTGCTACGATTGGCAATTGGCGTTCGTTCATGAACAGCGCGGTCGTGAGCATTCTGCTTCAAAATGACATTTAAGTTAGTACGATTTAAACTTGTGTGCATACATAAATTTTCTTCAGCCATCTTTTCTTTTTTGTATTCATTTCTTGTTTCTTGATGCTGCCCAGTATGTATTTCGCCATTTCCTTTCTCCAAAATATGTTTGTTACGTGTCGGGCACTCAAACACTTGAATTTTCTATTTTCGTCTGCCATTTTGATTCTACTCACAGAGGCAGCTGACCGGCGTTGGACTTTGGTCGCGATTAGTGCGACTGGTCGTGTTATGAAAACGTTCATTGCGACCAGTCGTTACTTTATGGACAGGCTGTTCGCAACGGGCTTCAGCCAGTCACGACCAGCCGGACTTTTTAGACATACTCTTTAAATGAACATTTTATCCCTTATCTACACTAATATTACAAAGAGGTAAAGTTTGTAAGTTTTTAAATTTGGATGTAGGAGTTAATCTCCGAAACTACTCATCCGATTTCAAAAATTCTTTCACCAATATTTTGAATGGACTTTCAGGATGGACTGTATATTATATATATTATCCTGATAAAATAAAAGGGATTTTCGTGGCGACCAATCTGTGTATAAAGAAGCTGGTTGACTGATTCATCAACGCACAGCAAAATCTACTGAAGTCAGCAACTTGAAACTCGATGAGGTCATAGGACAGAGAGTGTATGGACGTGCTAAGACGGGGTTTTTCAAAATTCGGACCCTCTGCCCACCCAGGGAGGCAGAAAAGAATTGCATGTTGCTTGGCTCTTCCCCCAATAAACGCAGATCTTCGAAATTTTGCAGGAAGGTTTCTAGCTACCGTTCCAAAAAAGTAGTTTCCCCGATTTTTGATATTAGAATTTTAAGGGTGTGAAAACTGAAAAATCTTTTTTCGTGGGTGTTGCACAAAATTTTCTGATATTTTGATGCAACTTTGCGGGGAATAAAGATAAAGCAACGAAATTCGGAGGGAAGGTTATTGGGGATATTTCCAAAAAACCAATTTCTGTTTTTTTCGATTTCTTGGTTTTGTGTTTTTGCCATCTGACTCCAATGTGGAAATGCAGAGAGCTTCAAAATTGAACACGAGGACCTAACAGACGTATGTAAAAAGGGAGCATTCGTTGAATTTTGAAAATCAATTATTAGGGAGGCAGAAATCCAAAACAATCCCAAAATAGGCCTAATTTTGATGTTCGCATCCGGTCAACCCCACTCTGTGGCAAATTCACGTACGACTTAGATACTTGAACCAAGAATAGTTCACATGTTTGAAAAAAAACTAATTTCAGCTTTTTTTCATATACTTTACCCCTTTACCCCCTTATGGCCCTCCGTAAAAATATGCGATTTCTCGCAGTTTTTCCAATATTTTGCGATAAAAAATAGGTCTAGAATAATGAAATTGGGTACTGTCTGTTGTTATTTGATTTAAAATTTATTTAAAAGTATCTAGGACTATTTTTCGATTTATGAAGTAGCTGATATACCCGGCATTGGTCGGACTCGTTTTTTTTTAGTTGAAATTTTGCAATTTCTGAATATGAATATACAGAAAAAGTGAACATTATTCTCCACCTTTTTTCTCCGGTACTGTGTCAAACTCACTCAGCTAAAGGGTCTGTAATTGGAGAGGAGTGTAACAGAATACAATAAGAACCTTTTTAGAAACTTTGCCTGTCTGTTTGAACACACTAATCTCCAAAACTACTTGATGAAAAAGACAGACAGAATTTTCATGGGGTTTTCACAGGTATAAGTTGAGCATAGCTTGCAGCAACATATAGGCTTAAGAAGAAAAAAAAAAGATACCTTAATTTAAAGTTTTTGGAGTATGCTCAGCTTATTCAACACCTCCTAGAGAGAAGGCCTGCGGACAAAAGGTATATACATTGTTACATTATCATCAAGTGGCCAAATTTAGGGCTTATTATTGGTAGAAGTATGATTAACAATAGCCGCTTGATGATGATGATGTGACAATGTATACACTTTTTGTCTGCCGACCTTCTCTCTAAGAGGTGTTGGCTTAGTACAGTTCGTAGAAAAGTCAAAATATGGCGCTTCATTAGTTGATTTTTAAAAGGCGCTCATATATAGCGATTTATTAAGTCTGATTATTTATTTTTATATATTTATTATTTATTTTATTTTTATATATTTATTTATATCTGTATTATATTGAATGTGATTTAGATTTTAAACCAAAATCTCACGAGCAAAATTGCTCATTCAATTTTGGTAGATTGTGGAAATTTTATAAATTGATAAATTATTTTTGTAAATTTTGTAAATAAAAAATAAAATAAAAAAAAAATATAACAATAGCGAAGCATTGCTGGGACTGCTTGTATTTTATATAGGGTTAAATGGTTTGCCATATTTTTCATTAGTAAGATATGCATAGTGCAAGTGCCTTTATAAATAATTCTATTGAAAACTTTTCTTTAATGCAGTTGTTAGAAGTGTTTGGAGCTGGTACAGCATGTGTGGTTTGTCCTGTAGCAAAAATACATTATGAAGGTCAAGATTTGTCCATTCCAACATTAGAACACAAGGACCCTCTCTGTGAACGCTTATTTCGTACATTAACAGATATTCAGGTGATTAGATTTCAGATGATTGCATTCTGAAAATATTTTAATTTTCTTAATCTTTAAAATGTTTAAGGTTAATCTACGAGGGTTGGGGCAAAAGTCATGGCAACTATTTTTTTTCTTGAAGATACCAGTCCGGTTGGAAAATGTGACATATACAGACAAAATGACAAGGTGTTAACTACATGGGGGGACAATGAATAGCACTGAAATATCGTAACACACTAATTTATTACGGTATTATACAGGGCAATATGGCCTTCACGGTGCAAAAGAATGACAACACAATACACATAAAGTTGACATGACAAACCTGGGCCTAAAGACCCTCAAAGTAGTCCCCTGCTACTGTCACCATATGCTGCCAACGATGTGGGAGGCACTGAATACCATCAGCCTCAGCATTTGCTGCACCATGTGTGAATCGGGTCACCTGTTGGCACACAGCATTAGCAATGTCCTCTCGTGTTGCAAACCGCCTACCACGTAGTGGTTCCTTAATCTTGCGAATGAGATCAAAGTCACAGGGCGAAATGTCGGGAGAGTACGGTGGGTGCTCCAATTCTTCCCATCCCCAATGTTCAAGACTGGTTACTTCCATCGCAAGACACTCACCAACTGACTGATTTCACAGCCCTCGCTGCGCTACTACCAGCTATCACAGAGCCATCTGTTGTTCACTACTATACACACTATGCCTGCAGAACTTCCACACGACACATATACGTTTGTGATCCGTTCACATATCTACAAGAAAAAAAATAGTTGCCATGACTTATGCCCCAACCCTCGTATTAAAAAAAAAGCTTTATATTTAATATCAGTATGCACATTTATAAAATTTTCAGTTTGGCCGTGTGAAACATCCCTGGTCTGTTCCAGTCGAATAAATGTTTTGGACAGCTTTAAAACTTCATGAAACTTATTGGTTGCCTTTTATGTTAATGATGATTTTTTTTTTTTTTTATGTGTATATAATTATGAAAAGTAAATGCATATAATTGCTCTACAATGTTTTTATAAAAGCATTTATTTGTTATGTTTATTTACTTTTACAAATCATAGTTTTTCTGCCTCTTTAAATTTATTATTGGGAAGAAAAAAAATCAAGCTTTGAAGAAATTTTGTATACGAAGATATTTCTTTTAGTTTTCATTAGGAAGAAAATATCAATAATAATTTCAAAGTATATATATATTTTTTTAACTGTGAATTAAAATATACAGTATTTTTTATGAAAATCTTTGTTAATGAATCTGATGGTAAATGAATATAATACTGTCTCTGTATTCTATTTTAAGAATTCATTAATTATAATTTATTTATTTTTTTTTTTTTTTTCAATTTACTTTTCATAATATTTTTGCAAATGCTTGCATGGTATATTTAAACAAATTGTGTTGTTATATACAGATAAAAAATTTCAAACATTGACTTTATTTTTATTTGAGTAATTCTAGTGGTGAATGGTTTATTAAAATATAATTTTTAACTGTAAAGAATGAAAAAGTAAAAATAAGAAAAACTGTTAGAAAAAAATCTGATGTATTGTTTGATAACATTTGAAAATAAATGATCAGTATTTCTGTATTATATTTTAATGATTACAGTGTTTGTTTAATAGATGAGGAGTTTATTTATTTTAGATTTATCTAAAGAAATGCGTTAAAAGAGAAAAAAAATTAAAACGACTAGTTTATGTACTACATTACATAAAAGGTCGTCATATAAATAATTTGATAGCAATTAGCTGAGGTTGAAATTACTTGTGATTTTGTGCATAATTTTTAGTAATGCATTTAAGTTATACAAATTGTTTAGCAGGTCAAGCGCATTTATTTTTTTTTATAATAAATTGTATCTGAGGCATTTTAATTTTTTTCTTGAATAACTTCAAAGGTATAGTGCAATTTAATTTCAGAAAATTTCATTGGCAATCATTTAAGTGAGAAAAAAAATGAAATTGATCAGAATAAATTAAATGAAAAGTTTACAAATCAATAATCAAATTATATTTAAATGCATATTTAAAAATTAAAGATCCTGTCTATTGCTTATAGTGTCAGTTTTTTATGACGACAAAAAAAATAAACAAGTACATTGTAATGATTTTTGTATATTTTGAATTTTTAAATATAAATCGTATTTAAGTACATGTACTTATTTATGTAGGTGTATAAATTGATATTTCTAATTATGACAAATAAAATTTGCTTAATAAAAACAAACTGTTTTCTTCTTTTAACATTGTTGACTAGTTTTGATGAAAGTTATAGGCTATTCAGATGTTTACGTCTTAAGTTCTAACATTTAACTTATCATAAACATTAACTATTGATGTTTGCTAGGTAACTGAGAGCAACAGAAAAAAAAAAAGACTACTCCCCCCCCCTTCTTCTCTTTCACTTTTACTTTTACAGTTAACTCAGTGTGGATTGAAGGTTTCATCTGCAATACAATGGATTTATATTTATTTATTTGCCTTTTTATTTATATAGGTAAGTTTGGACATTACATAAAAATATTAGTTTTGAATTTTTTGGTACCAGGATTGTAAATATAATAAAGATCACAGTGATACAGATTAGCACAGGAATACAGCAGATTCCCTTTCACAATCCCTCACTATCCTTGTAGTTCATTTCAATTGTCGTAGTTCCTTCATATTTAGCAGCAGCTCCAGATCTGTTGATGTAATGGATGGAGCGTGCACTGCACACAACGTTAGGAACCATGTAGAAAAGAATATTGCACAGTTTTTATATTCTTTAAATGTAAGTCACAAAGGCTAAGATCTGGAGAGTGAAAGAGCACTTCCCAGCCCATTTCGCAAGCAGATCACAGAAAACGCATGCCAGATGAAAACGGGCATTATCATGGAAGAGAATGGGTGGAGTGGTGAGAAAGTATTGCAGTTTCCTTTCCAGAGCTTCACGAAGGTTTTGTTGCAAGAAGTGTAAATAGTATGCATCATTTATAGTTTGTCCATTGGGTATTTTGTGAGTAAGTCTCACACCATCGCAATTGTATGCAATAGCTTGAATGTATTCCTAATTTTTTCACTGTATTTTATGCAATGCATCAGCTCCACAGGCCTCTGTTCCTTTGCAGTATAGCCCCTTGTAGTTTTCAATTTTAAGCCAGAAATGATGCTCCAATTCGGCAAACGTTTCTCCATGAACTTTTGTTCTGAACAGGATGGTATAATGGTAATATGCACGCTCTGCGCATGGGAAGGTATTGCCCATTACAACGTGGGGAGGGGAAGTATGGCTTTGCATTTGCTAATTAGGTTAGGATTGCACATATCATTTCCCCCTAGCACTGCTGTAATCACTATTAAATTTCCAGCCCATGTATTACACTGAACGACCAATTTATTAGAGACACCCCGCTAATAATATCTTGCGCCTCCTTTAGCGGCGAGAATTACCTGAATACGTGCTAGCATGGATCAACAAGGTGTTGAAACCGTTGCGGAGGAATAGAAGCCCAGGCTGATATCACAGCATTCCGTAATTAGTTCAGGTAGGACGGTAGTGTGGGAAGGGGTCAGATGGTTCTCTCCACTTCATCTCATAAATACTCGATCGGGTTGAGATCAGGCGACCGAGCCGGCCTCTGAAGCAGGTGGAAGTCCGCGTCAGGTTCCTCGAACCAGTCACAGAGCATACGAGCACGGTGACAGGGAGCATTGTCCTGCTGAAACTGTCTGTCACCACCAGGGATCACAGTCATCATGAACGGGCACCTGATTGGCAACAATGTTCAGCTAGTGTGTTGCATTCAGGGATATGTCTACGGATATCAGAGTACCCAGTGTGTCCCAAGAGAAGACACCTCAGACCAGCACTCCTCCTCCACCCGACTGTACAGTTGTCTGCCGACAAGATGGGTCCATGGTCTTGTGCTGTCTGTGCCAGATGCGCAGTCTGCTGTCCACATGATGAAGTAGGAACCGTGATTCGTCAGACCAGACGACCTTCTTCCACTCATCCAGTGTCTGGTGGCGATGCCTGTGTGCCCATAGTAGGCGCGCTTTCCTAATTTGCAGTGATAGCGACTGTACCCGTATTGGCCGTCTGTTGTTAAACCCAGCTCGATGTACGGTGCGCCGCACCATGTGCTCCGAAATGGGTTGGGATGCTCCCTCATTGAACTGCGCTACAATTTGTTGGGCTGTTCCGTCCTGTTGCTGTGGATGATTTGTGCCAGTTGCCGTTGGCCTCGTTCATCCATGGCCCTGTTTCGTCCGGAGTTGTGTTTGTGGGAGATTGTTTTTTGGCATAACTGCCATTCACGGGATACCCTTGACACTGTTGCACGGGAAACCCTGAGGAGGTTCATGGTTTGTGAAATGCTCAACTGCGCCCATCGAGCTCCAACGATCGTGCCTCGTTCAAAGTTGGTCAAATCCTTGAATTTACCCATATTCAGTCCACTTCTGCTGCTGACTGCATCTTGTGATCCAATGCATCCCTTTTCTACACCGCTTCGGCCTGTTCCATTGTTTGAATGTCACTGGGAGGCCGATCCATTTTCCGTAAGAGGTGTCTCTAATAAATTGTTCTATGTTTAGTGTATATTGAAATAAATGGCTCTTTTATTCTTAATTATATAAATTTATACATAATAAAGTAAGGATTAAGAATTGATTTCATGGAAATTGCATAAGTTTTCTCAAAATTTAAGTCTCTTATTAATTTAAGCTAAATTTTGTTTAACGTTTTGTTTATAGGTAGAAGTGTTTTCAGTTATCAGTTTCTTACTGTGGAACAATCAGATTTGAATCTAAATAACAGTGATTCTGCTTTAAAAATTGACTTACTTAATACATCAGTTATTTTTACATCCTCACAAAGTAAACATAATTTTAGCAATACATATCTTGCTGAAGATGTAAATTTGTCTACTTTGAATGCATTAACAGATATTCATTCAACTTCAGATATTTCTTCATTTGATTGGAATGAAACTACTCAAGATTTCACTCGCATGTCATCATCCTTTTTAGTTACCTCTTCTTTCAGCCGTTTATATACCTATTTTAAAGTAATCAATTCTAAATTGGTTATTTTGCCAGATATAACATCAGAGATGATGAATGTTTCTACTCTAAATGCTAAAATGTTTTCTACACAAACTAGTCTATCTACAACAACAATAACTGTAAATGGTACTTCACATTTTTTATTAAGCGAATTATATTTAGAAAACTCTCATCTGATATCGTCATCATTAACAAATGCATTTCTCTCTATTAATACGTATGGCAAAACATTTACAAATGAACATTCTGCCAGTGGTGATTTAGAAGCTTCAGTAACTTATGAATATCTGCATGAACCATCACTTGCTGTCTATTCCTTGCCTTTAAATAGTACTTTAGATAGAACAACAGGTATTATCAAAAGTTCACGGATGAATACAGACATAATTGAAACTGTTTCAGAATTAAACATAAGTGAAATCCAGCCAACATCATCATCTCAGTGGTTCAAGAATTCAAAAACGAATTTGCCTATAGTTCAAGAAAATACCAATCTTTCAAAACAAATCAAAACGTCAATACCAGAGCCATCTTTCAAAAATGAAAACCAAAACATTACCAAAGCAGATTCAAATGTAAATTTAAAATTTTCACTGAATTTTGATATTATCATCACTTCTTCATTAAATCCTTCAACTGTTTTACTGACAACTCTTGCATCAGAGACGAGTCAAAACGACAGAATATCAACGCTTAACAGACATGACTTGCCATCCCAGAATTCCAGATATGCGCTTCTGGGTGAAAGTGAAACCGTGGTTAGTGATTCACTGAACAGGAAAATTCCTATGAAACAGAAAATTGATACATTCACATCTGTTGTTGTTAAGGAAAGCTCGTTAGAATGCAACTGCTTGAATAATAATTCTGAACAGGATAAAGACTGTACCTGCAGTTCTCAAAATCAAATATTAATTTCATCCAATTCATCAGTTTGCACATGTACAAAAGAAATAACAGAAATTGATTTTAACTTTGAAACTTACTTGAGCGACTGTACATGTGTACCTAATAATCCTCCTGCCCCTCTAATTACAGTACCTTTGAATTTTGCATGCAAACCTAATGCAAAAACTAATTCTGAATTTCCCTCATCTCTTATGTGTGTTATTTCATATGACGAAGAATTATTTCAACCATCTTCACCATTTGAATGCAAATGCCAAGTCCATTCTATTAATGGATATAGGCCAAATGCCATTCAGTGTATTTGTACTGATGACATTGTTGATTCATTACCACAGGTATCTAGTGAATGTAATTGTAAATTGCCAGAAAGTTCAAGACCAACAGATTGTCAGTGCGATCAGAACATTGCTCATGGCAATTCCTCTTATCTTGATGATCAACAGAAGTCTCATCATACAAATTATGAAACAAAACTACAGACATCCAAGCCACATTTGAATATTCAAGATAGTTCTTATTGCCAATGTGAAGAAATTGAACTTTTAACGAGGCAGTTATATTTGCGATTTAATTGTACTTGTTTTAATGATAAAGATGAGTCGCCTCATACTATAACGACCACAACCAAATCTACGACAACGACCACTACAACTACAACAGTTAGCACGGCTACTAAAGTAAAGGTAACTACTACTACAACTGTCAAATTAACTACTACTACGGCTAATTCTGTAACTACTATCAAACCTACATTGGGTTGCAAATGTAACACGATTGAGTTTTCAGATGAAAAAATAATAATATTATATAACTGCTCTTGTCCTATGGTAGCAACAGATACAAACGTTCTTAATGCATGTGATTGTAAACATTCTTCAGGTGGCACTTCATTAATTAATGTTCACTGCAGATGCCCTGAATTGCTTACTACAATGCCTTCAGAATCTTGTAGAAAAATTGAATTATTAAATGGTCATGTAGTAATGTGGCTCAATTGTTTGCAAAAAGACGAAGGGCTTGATATTGCAACTTCTACAACTACTCAACCTTCTATTACATCATCATCAACAGTGCCACTTGTTCTAGAAGATTTCACTAGATGTAAATGCCAAGATATATATTTTCACAATTCAGTGTGGGTTATGTTTAATTGTACTTGCCTTAATAAAGAATACATTATGCCTATATTAGAAAACGAGCAATCACAGTGCATGTGTAAGGGTGATATTTTTAAAAAACAATTTGATTGTGAAATGGCAAATAACAGAAAAGTAATTATAGAGGAAAAAGTTGAGAAATCACCAGATTGTATGTGCCTGTTTTCTGTTAATTCTTCAGATTCCTTAAATAATAATCATAGTTGCAATTGTCCTTCAGTACAAAAAGCAACTCGATCGGTTGATTCCTCACATTTTGGTTGTGTATGTAAAAATTCTTCAGATGAAGATGGAAATGTTGAATTATATCAGCCTATTTCTACAACACCTTTAATATTAATGCTTTGTGACTGTAGTAGAGATGACGTTTTTCCTTTTTCTTCTCTGTCATTCAAACCAACTTCTGATGCTAACAGTTCAGAGATATCACCTACTGGTAATCCTTCTGAAGGAACTTCACTTCATTATTATAATAATAAGCACTACTGGATTCGTACAGGTATGCTTTGAATTCATTTTACTTATGTAAATTTCGAGCATTTAAAAACTTTATTTAACCTCCTCCCCCCAACCCTCTTTCAAATTTTAATCCATGTAAAAGAACATTAAAGAAAATTTTATGGGTTCTTCAATTAATATCAGAATATTCTTTCATAATATTTATTTAGTGATTCGTGGTAATCTTGCTGAAGGAGAAAACTCAACTTTAAAAGACAAGCTTGAGGAAGCTTATCTCACAGCATTCAAACGATACAACATGAATTTTTCACCATTATCCATTAAGGCATAATAAATATTATATAATGATTAATGTTTAGGCCTAATATGCATGTGTATTAAAAATTTTTAGAACAAAATATTTATATCTCTCACTTTTTAATTCAAGTTGTTAAAACTTCACAATATAGAAGTGAAAATTCTGAAAATATAGAAATTATATACATTATTGAAAACAACAGTAATAAGATATTGCCATATCTAGCCGTTAATGCCATGAATTTATTCACTTATCAAGAAATGGCAATTGTTATGAAACGTGTTATTATCATTAGAGCTGAAGGTAAGATACGTTTGATTTTGCTGATAATTTTCAACAAAAATAGTCATTTTTTGGATTATACAGGGTGTTTATGAGCTCTGTGAAAAAACTTTTTGGGATGGTTGAGGACCTTATTTTGAGTATATTTTGCCAATAAACTGGGAGTTGCAAATGAACCCTGATACATAAAAAAAAATTGTCAAACATACATATCATACATCATACATATAACAGTTGTCTGAAACTTCCTCACAATATTGTTTCTTTCATCATGTATTTCCAGAAAACTGAGAAATTAGAAAACTTGATACTGATTGTCACCACGTTTTTAATAACACAACAAAAGGTAGATCGACTCTATGAACGATCTTGTCAGTCCATCAAGCGATGTGTGACGGTTTGCAGTGACCACTTTACGAAGAGCCCTTTGGTCTCTGGCCGACATGATCTTGGATCTTCCAGTCCTAGGCGGAACACTTGTGGTGCCTTTCTCTTTCCATGCCAGGATGACGTTGTGAACGGTCGATTTCGGGAAGTTTAGGAGAGTTGACGTCTCTCTAACAGTTTTACCTACAAGATGGCACCCAACAACTGTACCTCTTTAGAAGTCTGAAAGCTCTTTTTTTTGAGACATTCTTACAGCATTCATGCAAGCATCATCTCATTATAGCATACTCTCTGTTGTGTAGTGCTGGGAAGAATGCCAACAGTGAAATTGCAAAGTAATGACCCATTTTCATGCAAATCAGGGTTGTCCCATGACTTTTGATAGGGTAGTGTAATTAGTAGATGGTTAAAGCTCTGTAAACAAAGGAACATAATTGAATGAAATAAATCTGATGAATAGTTAAGATTCTTAGAGATCTAAAGTGTTGAGTAACAGACAAAGGCATACATATTTTCAAAAGAGTACAAAGAAACCATTTCTAGATTTTTAAAAGTCTAGTCAAGTTATAGGAATAGTTGATTACCAAAAAATGATACCATAACAAAGGGAAGAGTGTATCTGAGAGTAGTAAAGGAGTTGCAAAATTTGGTCACGAAGATATTGAAGTCTGGAGATTATCCCTTGATTTTTGTTAAGTTTAGTAAGTAATGAGTAATAATATGTAGGTAATAATTAAAAGTCTATTTTAAAGTAAAATATTTCATCGAAACATTTTCTAATAAACAAATCATTAACCATTCTTGTTTTTAAACATAAGAATTTCTTGAATTAAGTTAGCTGGTGTTCTCATGGTGAATTATATGACAAATTTACATACTTACTGTTGGAGGCATTTGTCGAAGGAGAAGAATACATTTGGAATATTCAATTTGAGTCTACAATTGGGGGTTATTGCAGACATTTTATGAGATAAGTTATACTATTTTTGATAAAAGGCTGAATTATTCATGACTAGTGGAGGGGTCTAGTGGGCATAAAACAAGCAGATAATACTCTTATCACTGGAGAGCTGTGATGGAATCTTAGGCCTAATAGAAGCACACTAGGAAAAGGACAGCCACCACAAGGTGTTCAAACTGTTTTCCATGTGGAGCAATGCATGGTTCACAGCATCTTGTCATTGAATTTCTGATACGGCCAAAAATCCCCACAGTGTCTCTTAGATGGTCACTTGTAGCCACAATTTGTGCTGCAAGTGACCGTATAAGAAACACTGTTTACTAGGAGCACAATATTTGAGGAAGTTTCAGACAGGTGTTTTATGTATGATATTTGACATTTTTTTTTTTTTTTTTTTAATCTGTAAAGAATTCATTTGCTATCCCAGTTCATTGGCAAAATATATTCAAAAAATTTTAAATTTTGACATTCAAACCTGTAAAATTATTGGTTTGCTTAATGGAAAATTAGATA
>JAHWFO010034948.1:2104180-2154746 GCA_023313115.1 Rhysida immarginata | reverse complement strand
TTTTTTTTTTTTTTTTTTTGTATTTTAAATATTCGTGGATATTTTGAACTGTTGCTGTTGAATTTAATCATAATTATATTTAGTCACTAGAGCAACAATATAATAAAAGTTACCTAATTTAATTGCTATGCATTTTGGTACCTTTGACCAGGATCGGCAACCATTTTTGACAAAGGACTAATTAGTAAATATTTTAGTTTCTGTGGGCCTACTTTTGACACTAAGAATACTTAAGTAAACAAGCTTATTTTAATAACAAGCAAAAAAACAAGTTTTCAAAGGGCTCGTGGACCATAAAAAAGATAAAAAGCGAGTTATTTGTTTGCCGATCCCTGGCATTTCAAATTTAAAATTCCAACAATTTACAAAAGTATAATACAGTAAAATCCCGTTACAACATACTCCAAGGGAGCTTGAGTTTTGTATGTTAATCCAAGGTGTACGTTATACTGAAACTGGAGGGGGGCTGTATGTGCACTTAAGAAAACATAAAAATACATCAAGTGTAGCCTTTTTTTTTTATTCATTACAAATATAGAATACATGAATACATGTACATGCAATATTATAGTTGATTAAAAAAAAATCTGTAATGACCGTTTCTTTTTCTTTTTTTCTGCCATTACGACCTGTAATTTTTCTGTGAAATGTTGAAATGATGCTCCGACTTAAATAACATGGTGTTTACGTGTGTGAAACATGTTAACAATTAGTACATACAGGGTGATTTACATCGAATATAAAATACTTAAAGGGGGTATTATAGAGGTTAAGATAAACACAAAACGTCCTATGAACATGGGTTCAAATATGAATGATAACTGAGATATGAACAGAAATAAAAATGCCGCCACCAAGATCAACAAGTTAATAACTCAGGTTCTGTAAAGCCTAGATTAATGCAATTTGGGGGAATAACAAGGTACATAAGACTGTGTATACCGTTAAAATTTGATTGAATTCCAACGAGAAGTTTCCGAGTTACACAGTCAAAATTGTGACAAGTGCTAGTTAGTACTCACAAGTGAACACGTACGTATTATGATGTTGAATGAGTAACTTGGAAACTTCTTGTTAGAATTAGATCAAATTTTAAAGGTATACACAGTCTTATGTACTCTGTTATTCCTCCAAATTTCATTAATCTAGGCTTTACAGAATCTGAGTTATTATAACTTGTTGATCTTGGTGGCGGCATTTTTATTTCTGTTCATATCTCAGTTATCGTTTATATTTGAACCCATGTTCATAGGACGTTTTGTGTTTATCTTAACCTCTATAATACCCCCTTTAAGTATTTTACATTCGATGTAAATCACCCTGTATACTCAATGAGAAATGTATATGTACATTAAAGAATTTACAAAAGTAAAATAAACAAACACATGATCATACCGTATTGATGATGGGCAATCGTCCGTCAAGTGAAGCCTTCCATTCTCGTTACAATGCAGTATGGGTCCCGACCGAGTTGTATGCAGAGATTTCCGGATTTATATATGAAATAGACCAATGAAATGTGAACTTGGCTTAATTAGCCCATTGGTTTAAGTGATGACGTATCCTTTCATTTTGATGTTTTTGCCATTTGCTGCTTTTGCATGGGCTGTTTGAGGTATTGACCAATCAGAGCGAGGCATTCGAATGATTACGTTGTAATGAAGGGATAACTTAACCGAGGGAATGTAAAATTAGTTTGTTAAACTGAAATGTATGTTAAAGTGAGGTGCGTTGTAATGGAATTTTACTGTAGTACTGTGACAGATGTGTGTTTCTATGATTGTGCAGGACCAAAATCAAAAGGTCAAAATGTACGATCAAAAGAACTTTATCCTACATTCACTTATTAATATTAAATAAGACAAATGCTGGATTCACTGCTGTCAGTAATCGAGATATATGCACAAGACTGCCTATCTCTAACTCTGCTTCGTATAGTGTACATCATTCAGTAAATTCTTGTTGTGTCCGCAATAACCCCATTTGTTCGAATAGAAAAAATAAAAAAAATAAAAAATAAAAAAAAAAAAAAGAAAATAATTGATACCCTGTTAAACCACCCTTAAGCAACAATCCAATTTAAGACTTACGCACAAGTATTAGATGATAAATAAGCAATCAGTTTTATTGATAATAAAGAAAGAATTTTATTCAATTGAGAGAAACGTGATATTCAGAAAAGTCAAAGGGTTAGAATGTTAGTAAAATAAAGTGAATGCTAAAGTGATAACAAATTACAATATAAAATTTAAGATAGAACAAACAGAACATTGAGGCTCATCACACCCCCTTCTTTTTCTAATTTCATTAAGATAAGTTCTTTTAGGAAAGTTTATGCTCGAAAGAAGTTTTCTGTTCAATTATGCTCGGATTTTGATGAAGGGTTCTACATTGACAAATACCTGGTTGTGATTCTACTCACAAGGGAATCCCTCGAACATGTATGTCACAGATTTCCACCAAATTGAAATATGTTACTCAATTGAAGCTACAATAAATGCTTGCAAAATAAGAGAGTGTGGATTTTCGTTTCTTTCAAAATAAACCACGAAAACGAAAAAATTTGAGCACACATATTCATACAAGGATTCCATTGTTAAAGCAGTGTATTAATGCGCTTAATGGAACTTCTTTTTTCCACTACTCATAGCAATAAGCACGAATTCACTTCAGATGAAATAGACAGCAGCAGACGGCAATTGAATGGCTTGTCAAATTTCTAAGCAAACTTAGTTTTTAAAAATAGATTATTACAATTAGCTAACTGCCTTCCAGTAAAAATGTGTATAGTAATTAATAACCATTTTATTAATTTATTATTTCATTTTATTAAATAATTCAGTAATCAAACACGGGGCTGGCTTCATGTGTAACGTCGATTAATATATTGCGTTGGTGAGGGGGTATGTATCGCGGTGCTCTATAATTTTAAATAGAAATAGTATTCATGGATGCCTACCTCATCTTATAAATTATTTCGAGACGAATAATTGTACAGCAAAATTAAGGTTTTATGCTTAATAACAGTGCTCTAATGGTAATTCTTTTTCGATCGCCGCTAACAAGTTGGCTTCCCTTCTTTCCGCCATGCTTTTTGAACTCTGCACACTTCCGGGGCGCTTCACTGCCGCGCAACGCTATCACTTCCAGGGTATGCTTGCACGCAAAAAAAAAGGCTATGTGGGGTTCCCTTGTCAGTCCACACAATTCGAGACGCTACTCGTCTCGTGACTCATCTCCAACTCGTGACGCTAGTTGAACAGCACGCCGTGCGCAGGGTTCATGTGCTGCACCCGTCATCTGCTCAACTACTGTCGCTTAGCTGGCTTTCGGCGCCTCCATGCTTGGCCCAGGCGTGTACCTTCGCCTGCCACCACAGACATTGTGAAGTTGCCGCCAGTAGGATCCTCATTCCCCCGCTCTCCACTCACGCTAAGTGCCGTTCGCTGATTTCCTTCAGTCTCGCTCGTAGATTGACGTTCCAGGCTGTTCGATTGTTCACAGCCTCGCATGGTTAGGCCCCGCATCGAGATCGGCCAAGTGGCTGACCGTCCCGCGCGGAGCAAAACTAGTTCACTTGTTGTTCGCTTCAATCGCCAGATAGAATCTCAAGATTCTATCCCCTCCTTATATAGGTTTTGATTTTTAAAAGACACATGATGAGCCACAACCAATCAGCCGTCTCCGCTCTCAACCCCACCGTTCGTGTGCAAAAGAAATCCCGTGATATATTAATTATAAACATAATATGAATCATTCGAGGTTAAGAATTGTCACAAATTCTTAACCTCAAAGCAATAAAGACTCACAAGTAATATTCAATAAGCCTAATCATAGCAAAGAACAAAGACACAGATTTGGATGAATGAAATCCAAATCTATGTGACACAGTACTACCAACTCCCCCGCATTGAGCGGGGGGTGCCCGCATTCAGTACTTATCCCCCGCTACCCCGCTACCATAGATTTCCCCCCGCAAAAATGATTTTCTGGGGATTGGATACTCATGCAGTACATTCAGCCCAGCCTGGAATAGCCCAAGCTTGGAGGAAAAAGAAGAGTATTATACTTTTCTAAAACCTCCTTGGGCTGATTATGCAGGAAGCATAATATTGGTTTTTGATTCTGTGCTGTATTTCATTCAAAAATATCCACAGTTTTTGCAGTTCAGTAACACTGATATTGATAAAATTCATGAAGAGTTCATTCAATATCAATTATTAAAAGGAACGAATATACAGATGGACCAAAACGCCAGTTATAATGACACTGATAAATTCTGGGCACAAGTGTCACAGATTAAATGTTATGTTGGTTCCCCAAAGTTTGCAATGCTATTTAAAATAGCACAGGTTGTGTTAGTTGTCCCACATTCTAATGCTGGAGAAGAACGTATTTTCAACATGATAAAAAATTAAGACGGACAACCGTGCAGCACTTTCTCTAGATGGTACATTATCATCATGATCATAAAAACGTCAGATGTGGAACCTTGTATTAAATTTGAACCTGAGAAAGATATTATCGGAAGTGCTAAACATGCTACAAAAATGTATAATGACAAGCATAAATAAATATAAGGTGAATGTTAGAAATGTCTACAGTAGCATAAGGAAATAAAATAACACATTTCCACAGTATAATATATACTGATAACGGATGCGCACCAAGAAATGTTCATCCGCTATGAGTAAATATATTATTGTGGAAATGTGTTACATTCTTTTATTTTCATATGTTACTATAATGCTTGTCCACAGTTTATTGATGACCCGCTTACGAGTTTCTAAGTTAGAAATGTCTATTATTGAAAACTAGAAAAATTATATACTATATATAGGTATATATGGGAAATAAAGACATTCTTAAAGTGAAAATATGTGTGATATGTAAGTAATGACAACATTCGGCAATCCCCCGCTTTGAGGCAAAATCCCCCTCTTTTTTGCAGTTGATCCCCCTCACCAGCTAACAAGAAGGTTGGCAGCTCTGGTGACAAATCTTCATTGAAATAAGTAATAAAACGAATTCAAATGTATTAAATCAAATTTGAATTCGTGTGGCATATTAGATATGTCACAATACAACAATTGTAATAAAATTAAGATATAATATTGAGTTGGTCATTACCCATTTCAAAGCTCTCTGTTTTCAAATCTATCTTTGTCCCCATTCTCACCTATGGTAATGAATCTTGGGTAATGACTGAAAGAGTGTGATCGCGGGCACAAGTGCCGAAATGAGATTCCTGAGAGTGTGGAAGGTGTTACCCTACTAGGTAGAGTTCACAGCAGCATAATAAGGGAGTCTTTTGGTGTTCAGCTGCTACTTTTCTGCATTGAGAGATCTCAGTTTCGATGGTATGGCCACGTAATATGGATGCCATAAACTGGTCTCCCTAGTCATTTGCTATTTTCCAAGTCAGTAGGTAAGAGACCAAGAGATCGGCCTAGAACCAGGTGGCTAAACTACATGGAGAACCTGGGTTCGAATTGCTTGGACATACGCCTGATGGCAGAAGATCGCGAGTGCTGGAGATCCTCCATCAGGCTGCTGCCCCACGATCTTAAGCGGGTTTGAAAAGTAAGTAAGTACATATTAAATTTGTGGCAATGATTATTTGATTAATTGTTTTATTTAATTGTGAGTGATTTCTATTTCTTGGTTAATTCATAACTTGTTTTATATTTGTTTTACTTATAGATTTTGATGGGGATTAATTTTGTTAAGCTAGTGCTAAAGATTGTTCTCATTGTCGCTATAAGTATGACCAAGAACAAATGATGACCCACCTTCATCTGTTCTTGGTATGACCTTTATTTAAAATGTGATGTGCATAGGTGGAATTATTATTATTATATTTACTTGCTCTTTACATCTTACTTTGAAGGATCTAGTAGTCATTCCAATATAAATTATATTATGTGTTCCACATTTTAATTCATACACATTTTTAGATTTAGAAAGTTGTGTTCATAAATTTTGCTTTTATTGTAATCATTTATAGAAAGATTGTTTTTAGTGAGTTATATGTTTTAAGGGTTGTTTTGAGACCAAATTTCTTTTTTTGAAGATATTGGTGATTTTGTAAACATTAGTATTAAAATACGTGAATGTAAGTATATTGAATTTTGGAGAAATTGGTGAATATATTTCTGAATTGCTTTCTTAATTAGTGATTCAATAATTTTAATTGAATATCCATAGAAGAACAAGTCAGGCAACCGAAATGCCCAGGACTGATAGGATTTTAAAGCATTCGAGAATGAAAAGGAAAGCATTTGATTTCTAAAAAAGCCTTTCGTTGTTAAGAATTAGATGAAGTTGCTAAGGAAGACTCTGGTTGCTAAGCAAGGCGTACTTCTAAGGGAAATGTATAGTTCAAACTGAATGAAACTACCTGAAAAGTTAAATGGAGAAAGTAGCAGTTCTCTATAGATTAGAACACTTAAGAATCCTTTAATTTGTAAGCATTCCTATTTAATGAAATAAGCGTTAATTGTTGAAGCGTTCTGTGTAAGGGTCAATTCTTTCTTCATAAACTATTGCCAATGCTTTTCTACGTAAGCATGCACCATTGAAGGAATGATTAGCTACTAGCTATCATTAAATTTGCCTAACAAAGACTAACTACTGATAATATAAGGCATAAGTAATTACATGTCATTTATTAACATTGAATGTTTCCAATGGTTTCATAATGCTATCATTAAAACACGATTCATGGAACCAATTTTGATTATCATTAATTTTACGTTATATTCATTCATGATACTTCATTCCAAGTCGTTTGATATATTACATGTCATATCTTAGCATAGAAAGTATTAAATGGACCATAATGATTCCATTAAACCAGGTTCCTTGGAACCAGTTTCGATTATCATTAATTTTACGTTATATTCATTCATGACTCATCATGACAAGTCGTTTGATATATTACATGCTGTATCTTAGCATTGAAAGTTTACAATGAACCATAATGGTTCCATGAAACCACATACCATTGAACCTATTTCGACTATCATTAATTTTACGTTAATATTCAACCATGACATGTTATTCCAAGCAGTTTGATATAATACATGCCATATCTTAGTGTTGAAAGTTTCCAGTAGACCATAATGGTACCACTAAGCCACCTACCCTTGAACCAGTTTTGACTGATATTGACCATCAAGAAGACCATCACGTGTCTTCACTTAATTCACAAGCCTTTTCTCTGCTTTAGCTATGGAATGCCAAAGAGAGAACATTATTTGGCAGTGCACAGGCCATTTATACCGTACATGGAATTGTATAGTGAAAAACGTGGTCCCATATATTATTTGTGACTTTTTGAACTGGAAGTAGTTCACCGATTTCATCCATTAATGAACTCAGTCTTTCGTTTTCCCTAAGTTGTCGAATGGTGGAAATGGAAGTCAAAAATTCGGAAGCGTTCGAACGCTAGAGCACCAACGAACAGACGGACGGACGGACACACATTGTGAAAACATAAGTACCTATCGGTCCTAATAATCAAATTTATAGGAAAAACATAACAACAAGCAATCTCATACATAACTCTTCAAATCATCTATTTTTTTTCATAAGACTGTTGCATTTAAATATATGATCTCAAGGCCTACAAAATACTACTAAACAATAACAGCAGATAAAAAGAAATCAATATCATAAAATTCTTAACAAAAACAAATGGATATTCGATATACATGTATGTTATAGCTCAAGTGATAAATCTTAATATTACTGGATATTTTCACCTAATTAGTTCTGAAGATGACAACAATCTTGATTTGTGTTGGATTGTCTTAGTTATTATATGCTGATGAGCATATATTCATTTTATTCTCTGTCTACCTGTTTGCCTGTGAGTTCCCGAGAATGGTTTAAGCTTTTCAAATTCAATTTTCACTGTTTAATAGGGCGACTTCCTAAGAAATGAAGAATATGAACTGGAGCTAACTCCAAACGTCAAGTAAATGATATCATTGGAAAAATGGCTCAATTGGTAGAGGTATCAAGCATGACACTCAAGATTCCAGGTTCAAATCCAAGTCGCAGAATTTTCTATCCATTTTTATCAATAATATCATTTAGAGAGACTACCCGACTATAACTAATTAAAATGTATTTGAAATTCGCCTAATGGTCACATGACTAAAACTGCTAAATTTTTCAAATGAAAACTCAGAGAATGTGATACATTGGCCTATTTGATTGGGTAAGATGAGAAACAAATTTTTTTTTTTTGAATGCTACATTTCTTAAATCGATATTTTTTTTGAGGGCTTCTGGAATAATTCCTATGCCAACACCAGTCGGCATATTACATGATATTTGAAAACTAAAATCAAAATTCTTATATGCTTTCTATTCAGCATATTTGAAAATCGTATTTGCTAAGAATATCATTTTAAAATTTAGAAATATCAAATGTGCAAGTTTGGAATGAGGGAGCCAAGATATTTGAAATTTATAGGATCTTTTGATTGGAGATGAATATATCAGGTTCTTGTGTACAGTCACGTGAACACTGCCGAAGTGGCTTTTTTATCATGCTTTATTTACTATTATTTACAAAACATCAAGAGTTATTAACAAAAAGGTAACAAAATACAGGGTGTTTCTAAAGTCGTGCACTTCACATTTTGGTTGATATTTTCGAACACAAAACACATAAAAATATGATACATTCACTGAACCTAGACCAGTATCTGCAAAATATTTCACATTAAACCAAATTCTGAAAATGACAACTGTTTTCTGCCAAGTCCAGTTCTACTTGACGACAGGTGCTTTCAGCCACATGATGCAGCATATCGGTTGGAATGGATGCAATGAAGCGGATATTGTACTTTAAAGCGTCGATTGTCCTTTCAAAAACCCGCTGTACTGAATTTCTTGACTATACAATGTATCAACAATTGATTCGGCACATTTCGTGTATCAAAATGTTGCGAAACTTTGAATGAACATTTTTGTAAGAATTATTCTTTGAATAACACTCCACTATAAACACACGCTCCGGCAAACTGAGCGCCATTTTAAAAATTATGTAACCTGACTCTTTAGTAGCAATGCCTCCTATTAGTGCATTATACAATGTATCAGTAGCGCGAAATTCAAATTTCTATATTTATGAGCGACATCAACCGAAATGTGGAGTGCGTGACTTTAGAAACACCCTGTATTTTTAAGCAAGAAAGTTGAATAAACAATGGAGATACACTCTAGCCATCCTAAAAAGAATACTCAAAATCAATTGAATTGAATTGAGACTGAGTGGTGTTCTTAAGATTGCTGGTGTTTAAGCATCTACCATGAACTTTCAGACCATTTTCTGAAAACAGAAGTGTAAAAAAAATAGAAACATTGATGGCATAGAAGTTTTAGAACTGTTTTAGTAGTCTATTTTCCCCCTTTCTTTTGGTTTGTACAGTTTTTCATTGGGAATATCTTCCCAGGCTGCATGTACAGTACTTCAGCAACTGAATTGTATTGCTTGCCATAGCCATAAACTGCCCTCACATGATCACCAAATATATTTTCTATGGGCTTTAAATTGGGACTGCATGCAGGCCAATCTTAAGTTGTGATACGAGGGGAAGTCAGTAAGTAAAGTTACAAATTGATATAGAAATGAAACAAATAAGCGTAGTGACTCAAGAAGTACTTTTATTTCTCCACAACAAATGGAAGTTGCTTGGAGTAAGGTAAGAGCTATACGTAGGATGCTCGAAAATTTCCCAGTTGAACTTTCGCCGTGTCTCAGTTGTCTTGTTGGCATTATGAGGACGCAAGTTAACAGGCAATATCAGTATGCCTTTGAGGAGCTCTGGTTGCTTCCGTCGAACGACATTACATGAGGATGTTACAGTAGGAGTCGGCATTTACAGTTTACTCTCGAAGAGGTTAAACTAGTCCAGGCCGCTTCCTCAAAATTGCTGGTCTCAAATTTTCATGCATAAAGTTTGCACTGTTTACATTTCGACCTCTCGGCATGTAATGTTCAAGAATTGCTCCAGTGGTGAATTTCGATTGGTTTCAACCCTTCAGCTAACAGAAATCTAATGATAATCTGCTGCTCCACGTTGGTGCAAACCTGCAAGGGTGCTGCCATCTTGTTTCACTGATTCCCAGCATCCCATTTGCGAGGCAGGCATGCCAGGCCCATCTGATCTAGGACACCACCAAAAAATAACAAAGAAGCACACACTTTGTTAAAGTTTTGTATTTTTTATACAACTTTTCCAGTTATTTATTGAATGGACCTTGTACGAGGAGAGATCAAAAAGTAAGTTGCACTTCCACGGTATGGCCATTTATTACACCACCTATACAAAACCAACACGGCTATAGCAGCATACAATGTAGGTTCACTTTTCCACATAGTCCCCAAGAGACCCTAAACATTTATCCGAACGATCAACCAACTTTTCGATTCCGGATGCATAGAAATCTCCTCCAGCGTTTTGTAACCACACAGTGACAGCCGCTTTCACCTCCTCATCATTTCAAAATCATTGTCCACCGAGTTCCATTTTGAGCTTACCGAAAAGATGAAAGTCGCATGGCGCTAAGTCGGGACGTTGCAGGCCTGCCTACGTGATCTTCGTCTGTGATATCCGTGCGTCCTGCTTCAAATTGTTGACACCACTTTACAATTCCTTGCCATGAAATTGCACGCTCTCCATATACAGCAGTGATTTCACGATGAATATCTGTGCAATTCACCCATTTGGTCCATAGAAATCGGATTGCTGCTCGCACCTCAAATTTGTAGTGGACATCCAGTTGACGTGCCATTGTTTTAGCCCGTTAGTCACACAAAACACGACGGGAAACCACAGCAACCATCCTATCCGACGTCTGCGCAGTTAAGGTGTTTACAAGAAGTCCGACCGATCGCGACCCGGCGAAGACGAATCATGTGATACCTTATCGATTAATCGTGTCTGGCATTGTTGATTTTTTATTCTATCAGAAAGAAGTGGCTTTTTTTTTAAATAAAAATTTGAATTTCATGGAGATATTGATATTAGATCATTTGATTTATCATAAGCGGTAGGAATTTTTAGATATAGACAAGGTTTTTTAAAAAAATTGAATATCAAATAGACCAGGCACGAAAAATTGATGTTTGATCACATGATTCGTCTTCGACCGGTCACGATCGGTCGGACTTCTTGTAAACACCCTTAATGTCCCTTTCTCCGCTTTGCCCAAGGTTGCGACACACAGCGCGCTCCTGCAGCGAGTTAGTGCAACTTACTTTTTGATCTCCCCTCGTATATGAAAAATCATTATATCTAGAGAGGAGGTCCTAAAATTTACAAATAGATCTCTTGGTATATCGATTTTTCATATACAATTTATATTTAACCTGGAGATTACAAATGTTTGATGAGGCCCCCTCCTGCTGGACGGCTATTGCTTGAATATTTTACTGTGCAGCAGGAGGGGGCCAAGCATGTGGGGACTTCTCAACTCGGTAACACAAGAAATGCTTCTCTCGTGTTGATAACTGTCCGTAACTGACACAAGAGAAGCATTTCTTGTGCTGCAGCTGTGATGGTTTTGCAGGCCAGCCAGAGTTGTTGTAGTGGTCGTATGAAACTTTAGAACCTCCTCTCTCTATCGGTATGTGGATTATTTATATTTCAAGAAATGAACATGAGTTAAATAGAGTCCCATCATTTTGAATAACCCTGTATTATAATATTCATGAAGGTTACAGCTAAGAAAAATTTTATCAACTTTGTTTCAAATAGAATACTTAAAAAGAGAAGTGAAGACTAAAGGCTGGACCACAGGGGAAATAATAGCTATTGCTTTCTGCATTCCTCTTCTACTGATCATTGTTTTTGGTCTTATATTTTTGTGTTTTCGTTTGCAAAGAAAGGAGAGATTAAGCCAACATCAAGTAAGTGAAACTCTTCAAAAGCACCATAATTTTGGAGGGAGAGGATTGAATATATTATTTTTTTCAATTTTAAATTATAAAGAAGATGACTTTTTAAAAGTACTTTATTGCATTTAAGCTTTTTAAAAAATGCTAAAAACTCAATTGCATATACAGTGAAACGTGCAAACAACCACTTTTGGTTGATCCTGCAGAAATTTACAAGGTAAATCTGTTAGCATAATGTCACAGGTCTAACATGGCCATCATTTTGTATTCCGTATCTAAAAAAAAATAAAAAAACGGTGCTAAAAAATCTGTCCATAGCGACCACTTATAGCCCCACACTAAAATTTATTTCCCATAAATGTTCATTTAATCACCGGTCTCTATTAAACGCTGGGGGGAAAAATATTTTTTACAAATAAATGCCAGTTTTGAATAAACGCCGGGTGTAAGGGTATCCCCCTGCTCCAGTGTGTGGGAAGATGTTGTAATATCGGCAATCGTCTATTATATTATGGTAAACTGGTATAAAATTTTATATTTAAATGTGATAACAATAAATAATGCCAGTCTGATATAAAGACCTGTCTCGATTAAATGCCGGAGCGTTTATTTGAGCATTTACGTTATATATACAGGGTGATTCAAATTCAATGTAAAAAACTTTTAGGTGAGGTAGTATGGGTGATTCTAAGCAAAAAAGTTCTTGTGAACATGGGTCCGAATTTGAATGATAACTAAGATATGAACAGAAATAAAAATGCTACCACCAAGATCAACAAGTAAATAACTCAGGTTCTCTAACGCCTAGGATAATGAAATTTAGGAGAATAATAGGGTACATAAAACTGTGTATACTGTTAATATTTGATTGAATTCTAAGAAGTCGTTTCCGCGTTTGCCGTAGCAATTTCCTAGAGTCGTATGCCATTACCAGTGAAGATCCTGCTAATTTACTAAACAGCGACGCAGACCCCTTGGCAAAACTTTTACATATTCCCAAACTGACCTATGGAAAGAATAAACAACAACCCCTTGTACCATGAACAACAACGACTCCTGGTTGGTTGATCATCGTCTACCAGTAGTTTCAATTTATGTACTTTGAACTTGTACTTATTTCTGTAATTGGATTGTAACTAGCTCTCATTTACTATATAAGTGACTCTGTAATTCTTCCACTTTATCAGAACAGAACTTCTCTAGTCTGATCAAGTTCTTGTATATGCTGAGGAAAGCAGCTTGGCTGCCGAAATGTGCAAACGTTGCAATAAACCTTTGATGTGGAATAGTGTTTTCCTGTTGTTCTTGCCTTATTTACATTTCTCTTAACATGTTGTTCTTGACAGTATGAGGGGCAGTCAGAAAGGGGAATGACAGCATAGCACTCTAATGGTAGGACATACTTCAACATTAACATAATCTCCTTCAAAGTAGTACCTTTGCAACTGCACACATACTTGCTCCATTGAATCTGCCATTCTTGGAAGCATTGGTGGCAGGCTTCTTGTAGAATCTTCCAGAGCTTGGCCATTCAACGTGATGTCCTCCATGGTTGCAAAACGTGTCCCTTCAGGCTGATTTCCAGAGTCGGGAACAGCCAAAAGTCCTAAGAGCAAGATCTGAAGAGAACAGTGATGAGAGATAACAACTGATGTGTGGCTCGGTGTGTTATCGTAATGCAGAAACCATTGTCCCTGCCACTTGTGACGCCGCTTCCTCCAAACCACATTGCACAATCTTCGCAAAATTTGCACATAGAAATGGTCCATAACAGTCTGTCCAAGCAGTACGAACTCATGGTGTACCAAACCATTGATGTCAAACATGCAATGACATTGCAATGAACGATCAACACTTATGTCTACTTCAAACAGAATAGTAATGAAATGGCACACTGAAAACTGTGATGCTTTATTGAGTCTGCGAGCAGAGATTCTGTTCTCCATCCACAAAAGTGGGATTGCTATCTTAGCGCTCGTTCACTGTCTGTTGAGGAATTTCGAGAATTTTTGACTGCCCCTTGTATTCTTATCACAATGTTATGATTTGTGCTGTTCACTGGAAACAAAAACAACAGGCCTAAAAGGAAGAAAATGGGGAAAACTCTTTCATTTCCACAGTTCAGTTTTTATTTTTTATTAATTACAACCTGTTAATCCAGTTTGGATTTTTTAAGTTTTGCTTAAGATTAATAGAACAGATATCAGATTTCTTTTTTTTTTTTTTTATTAAGAATAAAGGCACAGCCTTCTAAATAAGTACGGTTGTTTATAAATTTATCTTATTTTGCGCAGTAGAAATTCCCCTCCCCTCCTCCCATACTCTTCATAAAGATATTACATTCACTTATACATTAATTTGAAATGTGTTACTGTATTATGAACTGTAGGCAATTGAAGAAGATCCTGCAGTCACCATTTCTTCATCAGAAGTTATAAATGAGGCAGCATCTTCACAATCAGCAAATCCTTCTTTATTGCCCCAATTTCCGCACCCATCAGTATTGCTAAATGAAAGTGAGTCATTAGATTCACATTTACATCCTCGGCCACATAAAAAGAAAAGAAGAACAAAACCTCGAAAGAAGAAAAAAATGCAGTAAAAATGAATTCTTATGCATAACAAGCATTGAGTTCCTTTTTCTTGTTAAAAATAGCAAAAATGATAATTTTTTGTTTTGTTTTTTAAAAGGAAACAAGAAATGCCTTTAGAAACAGAAACTCTTGCAGGATCATCTTATTATCAGGGATCTTCTGATGGTTTAATCAAGCAGAATATACCTACCAGAAATCCTGATCACAATTGGCAGCATCCACTATCAGTAGATATTTATCAAACAAGTAAGTTGGTTAACGAAAAAAAACAGATAACGAACACTTTTGCAAAACTTTTTTATGTTAACATAATGAACACCTCACAGAACAAACACTAGAAGAAGCGACCCATTGCGTAAAATTTTTTGAACGGTATTTTTCTGTCACTCTATGAATGGTTTCTGGAATGAGACTTTGACAGGTGTATACAAAACTAGAACCATTAGATGAAAAAGGTCTTAAAATTCGTTCGGTGAATTTGATATTTGATTTTGCAGATGCCTTAGAACTTCCCTGTACAATTCTCCATTCAGTATCTGTCCTTGTGGATAACAACCTTCACATCAAAAAAAAAAGCAAATCAATAACTAATTTGATGTTACTGCAAATTTGTTGTGTATATTTTGTTTGTGGGGAAGCTGGTGATTTCCATTGAGCTTTTCTTTCAGGATTATACTCATAAACCCATGTTACGGTGTTTGAAATGAAATACGGGTCAGCTTCGCACTCGTTGCACACTCAAGACTCGATTTCATTTTTGGCCTTCTGTCAACAACTGAGAGACAGACTTGGCAACAATTAGATGCATTCCTAGCTCCTCCATCAGAATTTGCTGGTAAGCTCCAAATGGCAAACTTTCTTCATGTTCACGACCAGTGTTTTCATCATTTCTTCCAGAGGATGGCCATTCCGAACATTTGTCATCTTCAAGTACCATTTTATGCAAAAATTACTCTACATAGAACTTTTTCTGTATTATTCATGGGAGTTGATGCGCACCCCATTTTGTAGCAAATCAAAGACCTCAGAATGAAAAGTGAATTCGACTCAAAACCTAGTTTTTGGATGTTTTTCATGCAAGTTTAAAACAAACTTGAACACAAATTCTTTGCTTTTCAAATCAATTATTTTCACAAATAACCAATCGCACATTTAAACAAAATTTAAACAAGCACTACGACTACAAAAATATTTGTGCTGTCTTGATAACAAGTGATAACAGTTCCCAAGGACAACCCGAGGAGATATCGAGCAGCAATTCATGTAACTAAACCCTTCTGTCTATAGCCAAACCCATTAGAGAGCAAAGGGATTGAACATTAGCATGCAGAAAGCAATTCACATAGCAAACATTAGTAACAAAGATCTGTCACATAATTGAGATTTTCTGCTAAAATTTATAATAGAATTTTTTACTATTTTTTGTATTTAAGATTGTGTTAGAAAATTTTAAGTACAAGGTTCGACAATTAATAAATGAGACTGACACTATTTTGAACATGTTCAAGCATGCGGGACCACCATGATGTAAGTTTATAACCTATAAACTATCCTTTTTACCATGTATACAAATTGCAATAAAAATATTCTCGTGCTTCAACCGCACGCAGTCATTAGTTGAAGTTCCAATATTAAACATGGAACAAAGGGCAAACACTAAGTCAAGTTTTAAAATTGAAAAAACTGCTACAGAAACTTACAAATTGATAAAGCAAGTGTATGGTGATGATGCACTATTGTGTTTTTGAATGGTTCGCTAGATTTCATGATAGCTGGGAAGAGCCGAAAGATGACGAACACACAGGATGTTTGAAAACTGTTCGAACTCCGAAAACGATCGAGAAAGTGAGAAAACTTTTGTTAAGTGATCGGCAAATGAACCTGAAAATGATGGAAAAAGTCTTAAACATTAACCGATAAACAATTCGCCTAATATTGACAGAAGATTGGGAAAAAGGAACTGTGTGCTCGGTCGGTGGCACATTTCTTAACAGATGAGCAAAAAAGGAAACAGTGTGGATGCTTGCACAGAATTCATCCCAGCCGCAGATGCCAACCTGAGCTTTCTGGATTCAATTATAATGGGACGAAACCTGGTGCTATTATTATGACCCCAAAACAAAATGACAGAGCATGGAATGGCAGTCCCCAACTTCCCTGCGAAAACAGAAATTCCGGTTTCAAAAGTCGAGAACAAAAGTAATGATCATCACTTTCTTTGACAGTACTGGCATTATCCATAAGGAATTTTTTTCCGCCTGGATAAACAATCAATAAGGAGTACTGCAGGGAGATTTTGCAGCATCTGATTAAGAGAATCCATTGGGTACAGCCACAGTTTCATGCAAAAGGGAGTTGGTTCTTATTACATGATAATGCCAAGGAGTTCTTAGCCAGTAACAGAATTGTGGAGTTTATTCTGCAAATTTGTCTCCACCTACAGTTACATTGTGGGAAGGACAGATCACATATTTAATTTGGTGTAGTAAATTCATCTTTAGGAGAGCTTATTTTCTGTACTCTCTCAGAACTGTAATATTCTTATTACAGTTTAGTTAAAATTAACAGTTAAACATCTGAAATATTTCCCAAGGTAAAAACAAACCTGAAAGGACATGGATTTGAGAATATAGAGGACATCAAAAAGAATGTTACAGCCAGACATGGAAGGGTTAAGACAGAGGACTTTAAAGCATGTTTACAAAACTTGTATGAACGGTACAATAAGGGTATATGTAACTAATTTGAAAAATATTAAACACTTTTGTCAGTAATATGTCTTGTATATGTTAAATTGCTCCAGTCTCGTTTATTAATTGTCTCACTTTTATGTTAAGATACGAGAGCGTTTTGAAAAGTAATGCCTTCATGGTTGTAACTTTTTTATTTATTAACCGATTTTCAAAATTCTTTTTACATCTGATACTTACATTTGTCCTCTATGTAAAGCACCATTCACTTTTTGACATAGTCCCCATCCCTTTCCACGCATTGCGCCATCGCGTTACTAGCCGGTGTGAAGCCGTTGGAGAGGAATTCCGGTGATGTTGTCATAACCGGGATTGAATGGGAGCTTTGAACCCTCTTCTGCAGCACGATGATGCCCGCCCGTACAAGAGTCACCACACATCAGAGGTGATGCAGCGCCTACAGTTCAAAGATGAAAAACTGCAGTTCAAAAATGAAAGACTTTGCACCTTGCGACTTTCACCACTTCCCAAAGAAGAAAAAGCACCTTAAGGAACATGAGTTGCATTCTGACAACGAGGTGGAAGCTGCCATTCAATCCTTGTGATGACAACAACCCCGGAATTCCTCTCCGATGGGTTCACCCGACTAGTCCTGCGTTGGGCCAAAGCGTGGAAAGGGTTGGGGACTATGTCGAAAAGTGAATGGTGCTCTACATAGAGGACAAATGTAAGTGTCAAATGTAAAAAAGAATTTTGAAAATCGGTTAATAAATAAAAAAGTTACAGTCATGGAGGCATTACTTTTCAAAATGCCCTCGTATAATAATAAATATTCATCTTTCAAGTTATATGACTTTAAAAATACAAGAAAACAATTTGAACTATTGCTCCAAGTTTATAATTATAATTTTTTTTTAGATGATAATAGAGCATCCTTGCCAAATTTAAAGGAAGAGTTTGACAATGAACCGTTAAACCCTTCACAGTATTCTAGACTGAAACCTCCTAGCGCAGCACTGACACTTAGGTAGAAAAGCGAACATTTACGTATAAAGAATTTTATTCAATATGTTATATTGATTTCATAATTAAATAAGAATGCTTTACTATGCCTAGAAATCAGCTAATACAGAAAAATCAACAAAATATCTTTTAAAAGAAAAATTCTTTTCTTCTCTAGAGAATACTTTGAGGAACCATCAACATCGTATATGGAGAGAAGTGAGCTGGAAAAGCCGCTTGTCGAAACAACTAAGGTGACTGGCAATTGCTTTTGGAATTTTTTTTCCAATTAAAAAAATAATCAGTTTTCTATTAAAGTTAAATGGTACTATATACCGAGGAGCCATTATATAGGGTGTCCACAAATGATTGCCCTGGTTTCATGATTTTATTGTTGGTGTATTATTTAACATATCATCATGATACTTTATAAGTACATAGAGCAAATCACCAAATTTATTTCTCTTGTCACAAGTCTCGACATGCACCTTTATGGACTCTGAAGATATAAAATCTGTAATCGAGTTCATCCCATTCTTCAAATCTCTCATGCTCTCCGTCTTCAAATCTATCTTTGTCCCCATTCTCACCTATGGTCATGAGGCTTGGGTAATGACCGAAAGAGTGCGATCGCAGGTATAAGCGGCCGAAATGAGATTTCTGAGAGTTGTGTGTTCTAGTGCAGGCCTCCTCCATGGAATTTGAGCAAAAGATCCGTGATACGAACCAGGTAATAGCATTCAGCCTGTAATAACAGCACAAACGTTAAGTTCTTCAAAAACCCCTTATAAGAAGTCACAATGGGCTAAGTCAGGGAAGCATGGAGGCCATGGCAGCTTGTTTGATCATCATTTCCGACACGACCGATCCATCAATTTTGCAACTGTAGCCGTCTAGTGGAAAGATAGGTCTGTTGGACACTTTCCAAAAAAACTTGGCGAGTTACTCTATGTATTTGTAAAGTTTCGTGATGATATCTTAAATAAAACATCTACAATAAAAATCATGAAACTGGGACAATCATTTGTGGACACCCTGTATTATGACCACCTGTTTAATACTATATAAGACCACCTTTTGGCAAAACCATGGACATGCAGTGAGACACTGGTTCAACAAGGTGCTGGTAGGTTGTCTAATGTATCTGATATCAGACACTTACCAGCTGGTCCTCCAGTTCCTGTACATTGTGAGGCTGTATCCGTCCAACTGTGCATTCGGGTGTCACAGTTTCTGTTGGAAATGAGCATATCTGCACTCAACTGTCCATGTGATGAACCAGAAAACGTGACTCGCTGGATCAGGGAGTTTTCTTCCTGTCCTCTATAGTCTAATTGCTGTGCTCTCTGGTTCAGTTGAGATGACGTGCCATAATTGCAAAGACTTGCTGGGAGACTTGGGGAGATGGCTATGCAGGCTGTACACAGAACACTTTGCTGAGTTGTGGTGCTGAGACACATAAGCTAGGCCACTATAGCCCTTCATTCTCAGTGAATAGTGCATACTAGTCTTCACTCCCCTTCTGGAATCAATGCACCGTGGACGGCAAGATGGCAGCTCATCGTTTCTCCGTTCGTACACCATTTTGTGTATGACTACACGTGAACACCTCACAAAACGTGCCATTTCCGAAATCAACATTTCAAAGCGCTTGGCCATCACGATTTGTCCTTTATTGCAGTCATCCCCCGACTTACATAACATGCTACTTACGTAAATTCGCAGTTACGTAATAAATGTTTCTGTTTTTCATCTTTATCATCCATTACTGTATATACTGTACACCACTCGGCATTCACAGCAATACGTGCAATGATAGATTACAATATTAATAAACGCTAAGAGATGCCTGGAGTGGTCTGTTTAGTCACTTCGTGTACAGTATAACCATTAATGTCCGTTGTTTATTTACTCTTAAAATGGATTCAAAACAGAAAACCGAATGCGTTGGTAATAAATCTAAAAAACAAAGGGCTGCAATTACTTTAGAAGAAAAGTTGAAATAATTCACATCTATGATGATGGAAAAATTATATCAGCAATAGCTCTGGATATAAATCGTTCTATTTCAACAGTGAAATTTACAACAAAGGACTAACTAGCCAAGGCTTTTACCCTGATAGATATAGCAGTAGCAAAATTAGAATAGATCCAAACAGAGAATGTTCGAGAATATTAGTTGTTTTATCCACGCCGATAGGTCTAGCTATAAGGTCATCTACGATGACAAAAAGCGTTTGATCACACAATCTACATTAGACATGTTTCTGGGATGCCACCCACAGCAATGTCAAGATGACAACTCAAACGGCCCCGACTGGCCTCAGCCATTAACATCGAGAAAGGTAGAAAACAACACTTCTTCGAGAGAAGTAGAGAAGCCAGAACAACATTTCTCTTCACAGCGATCATCTTCAGCCCTGAATCTCCCATTATAGAGCCAAATTAGCGGTGACAAGACATTATTTTTATTGAAAAGTGTTATTTCAGTGTTTTCATGTGGGTTTTTTTTTTTAACATATGTATTGATTTTTTATACTTATAGTTATACTGCTGCATGATGTTTCATTTATAAAGTACTGTACTGTAATACTTTGTAAATAATATACAAATATGTTACTTGTATATTTATTTTTATAACAATAATAAATACTGCAATTATGTATAGGATTTCTTTTATTAATTATGATAAATTAAAAATTTATTTATGTTTTTGCATTTAAAAATTGCAGTAATGTCACTTCATTCTATCAGCCGCTTAATGTTATTAAATGTGATAACTGTACAAGAGTTTTGGATAATACAGGGTGATCTAAATGTCACGCACATCCAAATTCGATGGTCTATAAATAGTGTAACGGTTGAAAAGTTTCAGCGGATGCTTTGAAACTTTTATATTTTGAGCATCTGTTGTAAAAATATACATGTGTTGTGTAAATACTATATCAAATAGTATTCAATAATATTATTTAATGTTATCTGTTTTTTATTATTATTTCGATGTGCATGACTTTTGGATCACACTGTATAGTCTATCCAACCTAAGTTTGCACAGGATGTAAACAAAAGCACGTGTTGAAGTGAGATTCTATTGGCTGATTGTGCCTTGCAACTTCCGTGTTTCAGGGCGCACATGAAAATGTAGTTCACAAAAGAAAACGGGAAAACTGACTTAAAACTATAACAATCAGTTCTGAAAACAACTAAAATCATTTAATGATATTAATCGTGATAATAAACAGAGTAAATTACACAGAAATCAATCAACTTTTAAAGAAATATATTAAAAAAAGTAGACACGGGAGAAATCGACAACTCTCGTGGCAAACGACAGTACAGAAATCACCACCATGGGATTAAGCGATTAAGTCTACTTCATGATCAAGATTATGTATGTCGTGCAGGAAAGAAAACATGTGTCTCGGGGCCCCATACACTTTTATTTAAGATTTATTCTGTACGTAATTTATTGAAAAATCAACAATATTTATAAAATTGATAATGATATTTATAAAGTCAACGATATTTATAAAATTCGAAAAGTAAATGAAGACCAGGGGAGGGCAAATGTCTGGATCCCAATTGTAACACATTTTGAGACAAACTGAATAGAGTAATAGCATGTATTTGTCTTATGGCCAAAAGACATTTATTTAAGATTTATTCTTCAAGTAATTTATTGAAAAATCAACGATACTTATAAAATTGATAACGATATTTATAAAATCCAAAAAGTAATTTAAGTCCGATCATAACACATTCCGAGACAAACTGAATACAGTAAATAGCATGTATTTGTCGTATGGCCAAAAGACATTTACTTAAGATTTATTCTTCATATAATTTATTGATTCAATTCATATCAATTCGTATCAATTTAGCTTTCAATCGAATCTCTTGCCAAGCCATGTGTATTAGGGAGAAGTAGGTTCCTCCCTAAATTGATTCCTCCAATCACAGGAGCCTGTGCAGGGATACGTGATTATTTTTTGTTTACATCCCACGCAAACTTAGGCTGGATAGACTATAGTTGAAAATTCTAACATCTTTGAATTCATGTTTGCTGTATTCATATGACATTAAAGTACATCAGATGCATTTAATTAATCCTGTATATGATATTAATAAAGTAAACACAGTGTTTATATTTAAACATCTAGGTCATACCAGAAAATAAAGGAATCTCTTTGCTCAAAGAGGCTGACCATCAACCACCTGTGATTGAAACTATACCACCAGCTCATCAAAAATTGGTGTTGGGTGAAATGGATGAAATTTCCTCTCCAGCTGATGGTGATGTGCAAGAAGACTTAATGAATCTCAACTCTTCTCCAAGTGTAAATACAAAAACACAGCCTTAAACATTTAATGCTTATTACTTAACTGTAAAGTAATGGAATGGAGAACTAAGGATATTTTAATATTTAAAAAATGGGGTCTTCATGAAATTGTTTTACTTCTGAATTTCCCATTTATTTTTTATATTTCCCTTTTGTGGTAAATTATTTAACCATTAAGTAGTTAAGGGGATTATATCTTGCATCTTACAAAAGGAGATGCAGGCAATCATTTTCCATTTTCCAACAAACTTCTACTAAGTTTATTAAAAATCTATTAAAAAAACAAACAAAAAGACAACTTGAATTCCAAGATGATAAATGGTAGCAGCATCGTTTACCAAATATAAGAAGAAAAATTTCTCAAGAAATCTAAGGTGTATAATACAAGTTGTGTCTATTAAATTCCAGGACTCTGTGTGCAGCAAGCAGATGCAAATATGTAGTGAGTTAATGAGTTAGCTAGTTAGTTTTATTCCACAACCAACCATCTCGTGTAAGGAAAACAAATTGCATTGATTGCATAAGCAGCTCATGTTCTGACATGGAAAATGTTCTCTGTATGAGCTGTTGTTCCAGTTTTTGCATTGAGTCTTTTCTCTGTGATCAAACATCGGATCACAGAGGTGAGCCATCCTCCCTGGTCTCTTGATAGATGCCCTCCTGACTTTTTCCTGTTCCCCAAATTTAAGTCTGCCCTGAAAGGACATTGATTTCAGGACACAGAGGACATAAAAGACAGTGAAGCTACCTGCCTACACAGATAAAGCAGTCAAACCAACCGTATCGCTTCTCGGGCCTAAAGGTCCAATTCTAAGATGACCTCTAATTTTGGAAAAAAAACCTCGTCATATAATCAGATAAATACGGTAGATCAAAAATGTTGTACATGTTTTAAAGATATTCAGTTCTAAGAATTTCTTTGATTTGAAATTTTTGAATTTGAATGTTTTGATCACTAATATTCAATGGTGTGTCACTTTCAGTAAGGAGTGTGATTGTGATTGATAGACACCTGACAAAGTCTCTCCATGCGACCAGTAAGATTGTTAATGAGTGTTTGGGAGAGTAACTGCCATTGTTGATGAATAACAGTTCTGAGTGCCTGGAAGTTATGGAGTGGATTCAGCAGACGTGCAATCTATTGTCCTAAAGCATCACAAACATGCTCTATGGGATTCAAGTCTGTTGATCTAGCTGGCCACTCCATATGAATGATAAGTTTGACATTCAGGGTAGTGGTCCACCATTCACTCTCTGTGTCAGCGAATATTATCGCCCATTAAATTATAAGGTGTGCCCAAATGAAACGGAGACTTTCACTGAAGCGCCATTCTGTCTAATCGAAGCTGGTAAATATGTTTGTCGATAGGTGTAGCATCATCCCAGCTCCCTACATCCAAAAACAGCTCAGTCTGCCATGAAGGTCAGAAAAGAGATGTCCAGTTTCTTTTTTAACGAAGAAGGACCCATATTTCTCGACTGGCTAGAACAGGGTGAAATAATTAATGCTGAACGGTACTGCAACACGTTGCTGAAGCTGAAATGGGCCATCGAAAGCGCATAGAGAAGCTCTCAAAATGGATAGTGCTGCTCCAGGACAACACTAAGCCACAGGTGGCCAAGAAGAACCTCCACCTGCTGGAAACAAATATCCTCTATACAGCACCTACATCTCCCCTTGTGACTCCCAAATAATTTTCGACCCCTTAAAAAAAATCACTGACAGGTCATCTGTTCGCCTGCGACAAGGAAGTGCAGAGCATGGTGGAAAAAGGATCCATATGCAACCCAGGAGTTTCAACACTGAGGTGTCATTCGCTTCTTACGCTCTGAGATCAGTGCATCAATATCAAAGGCACTTAACTGTACACATTAACTGTACATCAAAATTCTGTACTTAAAATATTTGTTAGATTTAACCGTAGTCTCCTTTTCATTTGGGCATACATTATAGCTTCAGAATCCATGCCTCCTAGGAAAAAAAACGAACATGGTTCAAGAATCTCTTGGCAATATTGAGCCCATGTGAGTGTTCCTCTATCGAAGATGTGGAGGTTCGTATGTCCACCTACAGTGATGCCACACCACATGATCTCCAAAATTGTCTTTTAACCACATTTGTAGGGTGATAACTTGTTCCTGGTTCTCTCCATATCAACAGATGCCGAGAATCAGTTTGAAGATTAAGCAAGACTCATCTCTGGGCCACTGTTGATGTATCCAGTCATGATGTTCTCGTCGACACCAGTTCAGTCGAATCCTTCCATGAGAGATGTCAAAGGGATACAAATGGCTAGTCGCCTTGCGTAAAGATGCTCTTCATACAGCTGTCTACAGACGGTTTGCCGGGAAATATATCTTCCAGAAGTTGCTGTTAGGTCGCATCAAATTGGGTGCTGAGTACGCCCTATGGTATCCTTTGCTTAAAATCAGAAATCGATCTTCTCTGGCTTATGTTGTCGGTGAACATCCAGATGTAGGTGTTCTCCAGATGATTTCACTTAAAGGTATTTCATAAATTTAAGCAAATGGTTACAATAAGTTCTTATTTTAACTCTGAAGAACATTGCTTGAAAAAAATGTTCCTTGTTAATGTCTTATTTTTTAAATGTATTATTCTCATTTATTAATTTTTTTTTAAGAAACAAAGAACTTTTATCCAATTATATAAGTCTATTGTATTACCTAAAATTTTGTATGCACTTTGGATTTTGTATGTGTGACCAAACCCAACTATTTGGTCATCTTCAAGCCAAACTTAATAATTTTAACTCTTTCATTCTCTATGCTCTTCATCTTCCCGACAAAGCCTCCTTGGCCCCACTTTTTGATCTGCCACACATTATTAATAGAGTACTTCATAATACTTTGAGGAGGATTATTAGGGGACAGTTATACTCCCTGCACCTCTCGAGTTAATTGGTTTTAGAACTCCGAGTGGGACAAGAAAATATCAACCGTTAGTGTTTCGGGGTACTCTGAGAACGAAACTTCAAATGCTAGATCCGGCTTATAAATTAATATATTATTTTAATATGAAACCTACTGATATTTTTAATGATAATTGTATTTCTCTTTTTGCTGATTAATCTTTCTTCTTTTATTTTGATTATTTTATTTAATGATTCATTTGCATGCCCTTCATCTTTTTTCTTATAATTTTTATTTGTAATTTTTGAGTTAGTTTTCTCTTTTGATGTTTTTTCATTAACTCTGTTTTGGGCGCTTGCCTGTTGGGGGACAACATGGGGTCTTGCCCTCCAGTTTGTCTGGTGTGGTTCCAGCCTGTTGTTGTTACATTGTTATTATTATTATTATTAATTTATTTTTTATTAATTTTTTTATTAATATTTACATTTACAGTGAGCAAAAAAATTATTGGTACGATGTAAAACTACAACTTAAGCCATTTATGACACAAAGCACAATCGACAGCCAGCCTGCATAAATTAACATCACGTACCTTAGGATGTGCATTCTAATAATAACTAATAACTTTTGTTTATTATAAATTAGAATTAGAGAAAAAATTTAAAAGGAGAACATCACCATTTTTGCGCAAAAAAATTGTTGGCACACTCAACCAATGATATCTAAAACAACACTTGATATCATTGCACTCAACACTTCTACCTTCACAACACCTAAATATAATAAGATCGCCTGCCTATTTTCATTAAATTTTAAATAACGAGGAAAATCATCTAAATTTTGAGAAAAGCTACATTTTATTTGCCCTGTCTCCGAAAAGACGCGAGTGGTCTTCCAATATCCGAGAATGTGCCATAAAACATCACGAAAATGGCTTATCGTTGGGAAAAATTGGAGAAGCAGTGGGAATTTCAAAATCCACTGTACGGAACATTATTGATAAATATAAAGATACAGGGCAAGTGAAAAATTTGCCAGGAAGAGGTCGGAAAAGGAAGACATCCCATTAACAGGATAAAGTCATCGTCAAGAAGGTGAAACAAGATGCGTTTATCAGTGCAGCAAAAGTAGCGGGAGAACTTCAAAATGAAGAGGATATCACAGTTACACCCCAAACTGTACGAAATCGATTGCATGAAGCCTACAATGGCAGAGTTGCAAGCAAGAAGCCATGGATAAACAAACGGAGTATCAAGAAGAGAATGACATGGGCTAAAAAATATCGTGATAGGCCGAAACTTTTTTGGGATCACATAATATGGTCTGACGAGAGCAAATTTAACTTACTTGGCCATGATGGGGCCAAAAAAGTGTGGAGGAAAAAAAAGGATGCGCTCAATCTCAGTTGCATCAGACTAACTATCAAACATGGAGGAGGGTCTGTGATTGTGTGGGGATGTATGACAAGTAAAGGTGTTGGAAATCTTGTATTTATCGAGAACATCATCACAAAAGACCAATACCTGGACATTTTGCATGGAAATCTACACTCTTCTGCCGAAAAGTTGGGTTTTGCGAATAATTTTGTGTTCCTGCAAGATAATGACTCAAAACACATGGCTAAAGTTGTCAAAGACTACCTCAAGTCCAAAGATATCATCGTGTTGGATTGGTGTGCACAATCTCCAGACTTGAATCCCATAGAGCATCTATGGGAAGAGATGGAGAGAAGGCTTGCGAGTAGACGTCCAAAGACAAGGATGAACAGAAACGGATGCTGCAAGATGCGTGGGATGCTTTAGCCTACAGTGTGCAAAAAACTAGTTGCAAGCATGCAAAATTGTTGTAAAGAAGTCATTAAACAAAAAGGAGGACCTACAAAATACTAAGATGGTGCATTGAAAATTATTTTGTTTCGTTTTGTTAAAACGTCCTCCTCAAAGTGTTGAGTGTGTCAACAATTTTTTTGCGCAAAATCTGGTGGTGTTCTCCTTTTAATTTTTTTTCTCTAATTCTACTTTATATTAAACAAAAGTTATTAGTTATTATTAGAATGCACATCCTAAGGTACGTGGTGTTAATTTATGCAGGCTGACTGTCGCTTGTACTTTATGTAATAAATGATTAAAGTTGTAGTTTCACACTGTGCCAATAATTTTTTTGCTCACTGTATATAGGTCTTTGGTTTATTTAAAGAAATATGTTACAGAGAAAAGCATTAAAATGACTGCTTTATATATATTGTATAAATGATGTCATTTACCAGTTCGGGACACATTAATATGACCACCTGCTGGTATCCAGAATATCCACCTTTGGCAGCAAGCACAGCAGCTAGTCGATGTGGCAGAGGGTCAATAAGTCCTTAGAAGGTGGTTGCAGGTCCCTGGGACCATTCGGCGATCAGTGCATCCCGTAATTCCATCACCGTGCGTGTTGGAGGGTCCAGCTTGCAGACTTGGCGATCGAGATGGTCCCAGAAATGTTCAGTGGGGTTGAGGTCCGGGGAGTTTGGTGGCCATGAAAGTAGCTTGAATTCATCCTCATGCTCCTCGAACCAGTCGTGGACAATTTTGGCAGTATGGCAGGGAGCATTGTCCTGTTGAAAGGTGCCATCACCCTGAGGAAACACTGTCGACATGAAGGGGTGTACCTGGTCTGCGACGATCGTCAGGTAACGAACAGTATTCAGTGTACCTTCTAGTGGTATCAGTGGACTCAGACCATACCACGAAAACATCCCTCAAACAGTCACACCTTCCCTACCAGCCTGTCGTCTGCCAACGATGGTATCGGGATGTCTATTCTCAGATGCTTTCCAGCGAATTCTCCATCGTCCATCCACTCTGTTCACCAGAAACCGCGACTCGTCAGAGAAAGCAACCCTTTGCCACTCGGCCGAGGTCCAATGGCGATAGTCCATTGCGAATTGGAGGCGTTTTCGGTGATGCACAGGCGTCAACTTGGGTGCTGTTACCATATGCCTGCTCTGGAGCCCCAATCTCAAGAGGGATCGTTGCACTGTCTTGGTGCTGACAAGCCTAGTGGCCCCACTGTTCATTTGCTGCATCAGTTGCTCAACAGTGGCACGCCGATTGGTCTTGGCCAGGCGTCGTAACCGACGCTCGCTTCTAGGATCGATGGCCCGTGGGCCCCACAGTTACTTCTTCGGTTGCTCGAAACTGTCTGGTTCGTCCAGTCGCGATACACCTTCACAACAGCAGCCTTAGAGCAGTTGACAAAGGTGGCCGTTTCTGAAATGCTGCCCCCCCCTTGACCTGATAGCCAATGATCATGCCCTTTTGGAGGTCCGACAGGTCACTTGCTTTGCCCATGACGGCGACAATTGCTGTGTTAACGAATACTATTACACATCTGCTGTTGTCAGCTTTTAATGATATGCAATGATTTTTCATCTGCATACCATGGGACGTTCCAACATGTTCGAGGAGGGGTGGTCATATTAAAGTGCCCCGACCCTGTAAATATTTTGAGAGCAATTAACTGAGGTTGAAATTACTTGTGAATTTGCACATATTATTTAGAAATGCATGTAAGTTATTCCAGCAAGTCAAGTACATTTTTTTAATATTAATTATATTTGAGGTTTTTAATTTTATTCTCGAATAGTTTCAAAGATTATGCAATTTAATTTAGAAAATTTCATTGGAAATCATTTATAAGGGGGGAAAAACGAAATAAATTAATTAGAACAAATTAAATGAAAAGTTACAAAAATATTTTTAAAATATTTTAAAATTAAAGATCCTGTCTATTGGTTATTACTACATGTCAATTTTTTTGAAAAAGAAAATAAAAGGTTTAAATTAATATTGTAATAACAAAATTTGTATAATTTGATTTTTTTTTTTAATATAAATCTTATTTAAGTACATTCTTTCACAGGTGTATAATTTGATATTTGATAATTATAATAAATAAATTTGCTTAATTAAAAAAATAACACTTTTCTTCTTTTAACACTTGTTAATAAGTTTTGGGCAAAATATTTTAAATGTTTAAGTGAAAGCTATAAGTCAATTGCTTTTGATCATGACTTGCCATATGCATTCACTATTGATGGTTGCTAAGCAACTGAGAACAACAAACAACTACTCCCCACCCTCCCCCTCCTTCCCCATCAGTTTTACAGTTAACTCAGTTTGGATTGATGGTTTCATCTACAATACAATGGAACTATATTTATTTATTTATTGTACTTTTATAGGTAAGTTTGACCATTGCATAAAAATATTCCTTTTGAATTTTTTTTTATATTTTATAAAAAATGACTATTTTATGATTATTTACTTAAATTTCTACGTGATAAAGTAATGATTAAGTATTGATTCCAAGATATTGCATTTTTATTCTCAAAATTTAAATCTGTAATTAATTTAAGCTAAATTTTCTTTAAATATTTTTGTTTATAGGTACAAGTGTTTTCAGTTATCAGTTTCTAATTCCTGTGGAACAGTCAGATTTGAATCTGAATAACAGTGATTCTGCTTTAAAAATTGACATACTTAATACTCCAGTTATTTTTACATCCTCTCAAAGTAATTTTAGCAATACATATCTCGCAGAAGAAGTAAATTTGTCTACATTGAACAGGATTCCTTTAACAGAAACTCACTCAACTTCAGATATTTCTTCATTTGATTGGAATGAAATTACTCAAGACTTACCTCACCTGTCATCATCATCTTTTTTAGATACTTCTTCTTTCAGCCATTTACATAACTCTTTTAAAATAATCAATTCTGAATTGGATATTTTGCCAGATTTGACATCAGAGATAATAAATGTTTCTACTGTAAGTGTTAAATTGTTTTCTACAGAAAATAGTGCATCCACAATAACAACTGTAAATATTTCTCATTCTTCACTAAATAATGAATTATATTTAGAAAACCTTCATCTGATATCTATGAAATTATCTTCATCGTTAACAAATGTGTTTCTCTCGACTATCAAACCTGGCAGCACATTTACAAATCAACATGCTGCCAGTGAAAGTGAATTAGAAGCTTCAATAACTTATGAATATCTACAAAAACCATCACTTGCTGTCTTTTCCTTCCCTTTAAATAGTACTTTAGATAGAACAACAGGTATTAACGAAAGTTCACAGGTGAATATAGACATAATTGAAACCATTTCAAAGTTAAACATAAGTGAAATCCAGCCAACATCTTCCTCTCAGTGGTTCAAACATTCAAAAACGGAGCTTCCCCTCATTAATTTACCTGTAGTTCAAGAAAATGCGTTTACTTCAATACCAGAGCCATCTTTCAAAACTGAAAATCAAAATATTACCAAAGCAGATTCGTATGTAAATTTAAAGTTTTCATTGAATTTTGATATTTTCATCACTTCTTCAATAAATCCTTCAACTGTTTTACGGACAGCTCTTGCATCAGAGACGAGTCAAAACGACAGAACAGCAATGCTTAACAGACGTGACTTGCCATCCCAGAATTCCAGATATGTGCTTCCCAGTGAAAGTGAAACCGTGGTTAGTGATTCACCGAACAGGAAAATTCCTATGAAACAGAAAATTGATACATTCACATCTGTTGTTGTTAAGGAAGCCTCGCTGGAATGCAACTGCTTGAATAATAATTCTGAACAGGATAAGAACTGTACCTGCAGTTCTCAAAACCAAATTTTAATTTCATCCAATTCATCAGTTTGCACATGTACAAAAGAAATAACAGGAATTGATTTTAACTTTGAAACTTACTTGAGCAACTGTACATGTGTACCTAATAATCCTCCTGCCCCTCTAATTACAGTACCTTTAAATTTTGCATGCAAACCTAATGCAAAAAATAATTCTGAATTTCCCTCATCTCTTATGTGTGTTATTTCATATGATGAAGAATTATTTCAACCATCTTCACCATTTGAATGCAAATGCCAAGTCCATTCTATTCATGGATATAGGCCAAATGCCATTCAGTGTATTTGTACTGATGACATAGTTGATTCATTACCACAGGTATCTAGTGAATGTAATTGTAAATTGCCAGAAAGTTCAAGACCAACAGATTGTCAGTGTGATCAGAACATTGTTCTTGGCAATTCCTCTTATCTTGATGAGCAACAGAATTCTCATCATACAAATTATGAAACAAAACTACTGACATCCAAGCCACATTTGAATACTAAAGATAGTTCTCATTGCCAATGTGAAGAAATTGAACTTGTAACTGGGGAGCTATATTTGCGATTTAATTGTACTTGTTTTAATGATAAAGATGAGTCGCCTCATACTATAACTACCACAACCAAATCTACGACAACGACCACTACAACTACAACAGTTGGCACGGCTACTAAAGTAAAGGTAACTACTACTACAACTGTCTCCAATTCTGTAACTACTATCAAACCTACATTGGGTTGCAAATGCAAAGATATTGAGTTTTTAGATGGAAAAATAATAATATTATATAACTGTTCTTGTCCTATGGTAGCAACAAGTACAAACTTTCTTAATGCATGTGATTGTAAACATTCTTCAGGTGGCACTCCATTAATTAATGTTCACTGCAGATGCCCTGAATTACTTACTACAATGCCTTCAGTAACAGAGCCAGTAACAACAACAATTCCATCAGAAACTTGTAGAAAAATTGAATTATTAAACGGTCAAGTAGTAATGTGGATCAATTGTTTGCAAAAAGACGAAGGGCTTGATATTGCAACTTCTACAACTACTCAACCTTCTATCACGTCATCATCAACAGTGCCACTTGTTCCAGAAGATTTCACTAGATGTAAATGCCAAGATATATATTTTCACAATTCAGTATGGATTATGTTTAATTGTACTTGCCATAATAATGAATACATTATGCCTATGTTAGAAAAAGAGCAATCACAGTGCAGATGCAAGAGAGATATTTTAAAAAAAGAGTGTGATTGTGAAATGTCAAATAACAGAAAAGTAATTATAGAGGAAAAAGTTGAGAAATCACCAGATTGTATGTGCCCATTTTCTGTTAACTCTTCAGATTCATTAAATTATAATCATAGTTGCAATTGTCCTTCAGTACAAAAAGCAACTCGATCGGTTGATTCCTCACATTTTGGTTGTGTATGTAAAAATTCTTCAGATAAAGAATTGTATCAGTCTATTTCTACAACACCTTTAACAAGTGCACCATTAATGCTTTGTGAATGTAGTAGAGACGATGCTTCTGCTCTTTCTTCTCGGTCAATAAAACCAACTTCTGATGCTAACAGTTCAAAAGCTTACACACTGTCTGAGCAAATTTCACGTATAACAGAATCGCCATCTTTACCATCAACCTCTTCACCTGTAACAACTTCTAACACAACTGGAGAAGTGGTTTCACCAAATACACCTCCTCCATCTACATCAGAAATTTCAACAATGAATACAGTTCCTTCTACTTCGTCAAAAACTGAAACAAATACAGTCTCTCCTACTAATTCAGGAATCGAAACATTCACGCCAGAGATATCACCAACTGTTATTGATGGCCCTCCTGAAGGAACTTCACTTCATTATTACAATAATGAACACTACTGGATTCGTACAGGTCGGCCAGAGTTCATTTTACTTTTGAAAATTTTGACTATTTAAAACTTTATTTAATCTTTCCACCACCTTATAAATTTTAATGCAAGATAATATAAAGGGTGTTTACTAAACATACGGCAAAGATTCTAGGGGTGATTTTTGGGTTATTTTAAGAATCTGCTGTCTTTTGATGATTTCTGAAATGCCACTTTCGTTTTGATGATACAGGGTGTTTTTGACAAAAACAATCTTTTATTACCTAATATTACATGTAAAGCTTCTTAATCTACAATAACTGTTGAAAATGACTACCATCAGATAGGATGCATGAATCCAATCTTCTCATTGACTGCCGAACTCTTTCAAAAACACCAGGACTCTTTTTTATTGCATTATACCCATCAATTATCCCATTTTTCAAATCATCTAAGTCTTCCACTGGAGTAGTGTAAATTAATGATTAACTGAAATAGTGTAGACTAACTTGGTGTGAGTGCAAAAGCCCAATCATTTTTAGTAATCAGAATGTTGTTAAAAGATATCAGAATTGTGCTTGTCAAAAAAAACAAAGCATCATTTCGAAAATCATCAAAGGACAAAAGATTCTTAAAATAACCCTTTGAATTTTTTGCTGTATTTATAGTAAGCACCCTAAACGGTATAAGGAAATTCATGAGTTTTACATTGAATGTTAGAATATTCTTCCATAATGTTTATTTAGTGATTCGTGGTAATCTTGCTGAAGGAGAAAATTCAACTTTAAAGGAGAAACTTGAAGAAGTTTATCTCACAGCATTCAAACGAAACAACATGAATATTTCACCATTATTCATTAAGGTAATATTAAATATTACATAATGATTATTGTGTAAGCCTAATACATTTTGCAGTTTCTTAGAAGAATATATTTATTTCTTGTGCTATTTAATTCAGGTTGTTAAAACTTCACAATATAAAAGTGAAAATTTTGATAACATAGAAATTATCTATGTTATTGAAAACGACAACAATATGATATCGCCATCTGTAGCTGTTAATGCTATGAATCAATACACTTATCAAGAAATGGCCCTTGCTATGAAACATTTTATTATCATTCGAGCTGAAGGTAAGCAGATTTTTTTTTCTTTCGATAAATTTCAACAGAATTCTAAAGGGAACTTCACAAACCTCACAGATTCACACCAAATTGAAATAAGTTACTCATCTTGCAAAATAAGAAATCACCTATTGATACTTGCAAAATAAGAAATCACTAAATTTTGTTTCTTTCAAAATAAACTAAGAAAGCGAAAAAAATTGAGCACACATAGCTATACAAAGACTCCTTTGTTAAAGCCATAATTAAAAGTGGTGTGTGTATTAATGCGCTTGATGGAACTTCTTTCGTCCACCACTCAACAATAAGCATGAATCCACTTCACATGAAAGCAATGGAAGTAGCAGCAGATGACAATTGAATGGATCCCCAAATGTCTAAACAAAATTAGTTTTTAAAAATAAATTATCAAAATTAGCTAATTGCCATCAAAAAAAAAATCTGTATAGTAATTAACAATTTCCTTAATTTATTATTTCATTTTATTAATTAATTCGGTAACCTTCATAAATTTCCCAGGCTAGTGTCTGTATTCGCGAGTGTAACGAGGGCAAGGCCATCGAGTGATACTCTGTGTTGGTGAGGGTGTACGTATCATGGTGTTTTATAATTTTAAATAAAAATAGTATTCATGGATGCTTACCTCATCTTATAAATTATTTCGAGATGAATAATTGTACAACAAAATTAAGGTTTTGCTCTAAGTGCAATTTTTGGTGACCCCCCTCCCATTAACGATTTTGCTTCCAGCTTGCCACCATGTTTTATTTAGTCCTTACTTCTGCTACTGCCATCGCTTCCAAGGTATGCTTGGAAATGAAAGTTCTGTGATACAGATTCGTGTAGTTCCCTTTTAAGTTTAAGTTAAAAATTCAACATACAAATAATTTTAAACAAAATACAACTATGGTATTTATAAAGGGAAGAAAACAAAAATATTTTAATTTTTGATATTCAAATTTTATAAATTACTGATTTGCCTAATGGAAAAGTTTGCATAATCAAATTTAAATGGGAAATTTCCATAATCCATTTTGAAGTGGAGAATAGTAACAATATTCTTTATCATCCTTAAAGATTACATTGATTAAATTTAATTTTCTATTAAAATGTGTCTGGCCTACTTAATTTTTTCTAATTTAGGAATTTGTTGTATATGAAACATTTGGATGTTCTATCACTTAAAAAAAAAGTCCGTTTTCTAAAAATATATTATAGATACTTACACAAATTATTTCTGGAGATGACAGAGATCTTAGTTATTACATGTTGTGGAGCATTTACCATATTTTTGCATCATTGTATAACCTGCACCCCTGTGTGTCTCACAAAATTCCTATTTTATGTAAAAAAAAAAAAAAAAAAAAAAAAAAATTGGAAACCCCACACCCCTATACACCCCAATATATAGGACCAGAAAAAAAGTTAGAGATAATATTATTTAAAGCAGAAGATTAATAAATAGAAAGTATTCCTGACCATAACTGATTAAAATTTCTTTGAAATAAATCTAATGGTCACATGACCAAAACGAATACAGTTTTTCAGATGACACTTTTTGATGCGAGATGGTTATTTGATCAGGAATGACGAGAAACAAATTTTTGATCTTTGAAATGTTACATTCAAGAAAACCAACTTTCTTTTGTTTTGATTTCTTTTCCAAAGTTTCAATCATAAAAATCGGCATGTTACATGTTCTTAAAACTAAAATCAAAATTCTTAAATGCTTTTATTCAGCATAAAACAATTTGATTGTGTATTTACTGAGAATATCATTTTAAAATTTATATATCAATGTACAAGCTTGGAGTGAGGAGCCAAAATATTTGAAATTATTCTATGACTTCAGGAATTGAAACAGTTTGCAGAGCACAGGTTCCTTTTTTTTGGAGATAAACATAGTTAATACTAGGAATGGATGAAAGGGGGTATTATAACATTTAATATTTGATGATTATAATAGCATTATTAATGATAATTATCATTATGGTATAATAAAATTACTGTTTTACATTGAGTATATTGGATCTAAACTGAAAATGACGAAAAAAAAAGGCTTTTGTATTTTTTTGAACTTTAAGAATTTTGTTTAGGACATCATGCCTGCTTTTAAGCATTTTATTAAAAGTCTGTAAAATCTTCATCATAATTTACTACAAAAAGTACCTTAATATTGTTTTCAAGATACTCGTGACAAAGGTCTTACCATTTGTCTAAATGCTATTCATAAAGGAAAATACCCTGTCAGTTGTAACATTACTACCAGGAAAGAAGGGGTAAACCTATTAATTTTAAAATATTTAGTACAACAGCTTTAGAAATAAAGACATCGTCAATCTTGCTCAGCTTATTTTCAGGCCATCAATACTTGCAATAGCATCAAAAATTTTAATCTGTACAATGCTTTATATAATGTTGAAGCTTGACTGTGAATGAAATACAACTAGGCTGCACAAAAAGGGCTATCAAAAATGTTAAAAGAAATGGAGGATTTGAATTTTTCTTGAGATTGAAAATAAGATTTCAAAAAATTAAACATCACAGGAATTTTCAATGGCAGGCAATAATGCCATCCATCTTGCACATCCCAACAACATTGAAAAATCTCTATCTACAAAGATGCCAAATTCCTTAGAACTTTCAACTGTAATGATATGAAAAACACACTTTTCTCCTTTCATTTCAGCCTCCCATCAGCACAAAGGCTAGCAATTATTTTTCTATTAAATTAATTTTCGTTATACAGTCAGTCACATAATCATGAACTATGTCAAAAATTTCACTTGGTAAAGATGTTAGTCCAAAATTTTAATTTTATTTTCAGCTTTCCAATCTAAATATCTAATTAGTATATGAAAATATTTTTACTTCCATATGCATCAGTTAGTATGGAAATAAACATATACCTTTTCAAGCTTTGAAATAGAGAGATTAATCAGAAACTCGAGGAGAAAATATTTTATAGAAATCAGAACAAGTGGGATAGAAAAGCTGAAAATTAGTTCATATATGTATGCAGGGTGAATACAGAAGTCTGAACCCCCCTTTTATTTTTTGAACCGAAGCAGATATGTCAATTTTGATGAATCCAATGAATAGGAAGTTGTGGGTGGCCTATCCCATGATGCACTTTTCATCATCCCAAATATGCAAATTAGGACATATTCAAAATTTATCTCAAAAATCGTAAGGGATAGAGAAAAAAACCCAATTGCAAACTTGTTCAGCATAAAAAAACAAACAAAACAAAACAAAAAAATCATCCAAATCGGACCAACCAATCACCCACAATCACGTGAACTGTTTATAGCTTACAAACAGTCACACTTGCACAAGGAAAACTGAATGTTGATATTTCCACCATGTAAAGCATGCAAATCAAAAAATTAACATAAATTACCATACTCACATTCACTTTTATGCGGAAAAGCAAATAAAAGGCATGTTTCAGCACAGAAGACAGAACAATTCCAGGATGGCAAGCTACACTGTTCCGGAAATGGTCAACATGATCTTGTGATTGTGGGTGATTGGTTGGTCCGATTTGGATGATTTTTTTTTTTTGTTTTGTTTGTTTTTTTATGCTGAACAAGTTTGCAATTGGGTTTTTTCTCTATCCCTTATGGTTTTTGAGATAAATTTTGAATATGTCCTCATTTGCATATTTGGGATGATGAAAAGTGCACCATGGGATAGGCCACCCACAACTTCCTATTCATTGGATTCATCAAAATTGACATATCTGCTTCGGTTCAAAAAATAAAAGGGGGTTCAGACTTTTGTATTCACCCTGTATAATAAAGAACAGATAATTAGCTACGTATGTTTGCTCTTCACTGTGTTTCTTATCTTCTGCCTGGTTGAATATAAAGGCTATAAGTGTATAAAGCATTATAATAATCATGCAAACAGCTTTAGTATATAAAGCATTATAATATTCATAAAATTTACAGCTAATAAAAGTTTTATCAACTTTGTTTCAAACAGAATACTTAAAAAGAGAAGTGAAGATTAAAGGCTTGTCCACAGGGGAAATAATAGCTATTGCTTTCTGCATACCTCTTCTACTGATCATCGTTTTCGGTGTTATATATCTATGTTTTCGTTATAAATCATCGAAAGGAAAGAAGAAGGCATTAAACCAGCAACAAGTAAGAGAAAAACTCTTAAAAAGCCACTCTTTTGGAGGGAGGGGGTTGAATATATTATTTCTTTTTAATTTAAATTATAAAAAAGAAAAAAATTAAAACTTTATACATGTAAAAAATTACGGTACTTTATTGCATTTAAGCTTTAAAAAAAGCTAAACACTTCATTGCAAATACAGTGAAACCTTTGATAATGATCACTTTTCCTTGGTCCTGCAGAAACTTATAGGGTAAATCTATTAGCATAATGGCCACCTATGTAACACGAGCAATGATCGGCATTTTCTATCTCATAACACACCTGTGCTAAAAATACCTGTTTATAAGAACTACTTAAGGGACCAAGCCAAACTTTCTTTATAAGTACAAGGCGAATAGGATATTTGAGGACACGATGCAGATAATAGAAGAAAACATCATATATGCCAAACAACATATTTTATTCATACAAAATTAGGTACACAGACGTAGGAAGGGTTGGAGAACAGATTTATTCAATGTAACTACCATTAGCTGCAATGAATGCTTCAATGCAAGACCATAAGCACTGACATGACAGGTGCTTCTGGATGTCAGCCATTACCCATCCAATGCCGACCTTGGGGGGAACCAGTGGTATTGTGGGAATATTGATTCAATAATGCCCTAAATGTAATAGTTGAGAGGACTGAGATCTGGCAAGTTAGGTGGGCCCAAATTCAGTGTGATGTGATCATGAAGATTACTTGCCATCCATTTCTTTGTTGTCACACCTTTATGTGCAGGTGCATAGTCCTGTTGAAAGACATGTGGCCTGCCATTGAGAACACTGTCAATCCAGGTCTTCACAACTGTTTGTAGCATCCCAATGTAGCCAGAACCATTCACTCGAAAGAAGTGGGGTGGCATGACAAGTCCTTCGGTAATCACCATCCTTAAAACCATCACAGTTGTGGGAAACTTGATGTGTATAACATGTGGGACACCCAAGGGATCCATACATAACCATCTCATTTCACTGGTTCACCTTCAGGTCCTGGTTAAAATTTTCATCGGGGAAAAAAACAGAGGATGTTTGACCTTGTTTAATAACCAGTTTGCTCAAAATAGTCGTTGTTCATATGTTTTCGCTGACATGACACTGCCCTTGCCTCAAAACATATGACTTATAACAAAGGTCCTCGTGCACCACATTGCAGATTGCGCCCTAGGACACATTCCGGGTTCCCATCGATAATGTTTTGCATTTGTTGTACAAATTGTGGTATTCTCATACAGTTCGAACGTTGTGCATACTTTTTGCATTTAGCTACAGAAGAGGGTACACCTTATGAATCAAGAACCAATCAGTTACGGAATTTCCTTGAACAAGATTTTGAAGGCTTAAGTTTTTGCTAGGAAGGTGCAAAAATGCAAAGAAATTAACTTAGATTCTTTTATAAAGAAAAAATATATGTGTTTTTAAATTATGTTGATTGGTAAAATTTCTTTATTGTACCTGTCTGAATGAATGGCCACTTTTGCCGAGTCCCATGAGTAGTAGTTTCATCGTATTGCTTTCTTCAAGATGTTTTCTTTAAAATATCTGGTAATTGTGTAAAATAAATGCATGATTTCAAAAATGCAACAAATTTGGTCATTTGTGTGGGAACTTAGCTTTTGATGGTGACCACACAGCGTAGTGCTTAGCAATTCTATCTGGATACTCAAACAATTAAATATATACCGTACATACAGTCAAATATATTCTAGTATGTTTTTGGTTATAACTTATGAATTTGATCTTAATGATCCATGAATTTTGATATGATATGAAGTTAACTCACCTAAAATATAAATTTCTTTTACATCCCAATCAGAGTTAAACTGTCAAACTTAAAGCATTTGTTTATTCATTTTAAAAAATTGCTTGATATCCAGTAAGGTTGGTTTCAGAATAAAAATGCGTTTCATATAGGAGGGTTGTTTGATAAGTAAGGTAAAAACGGTACATAAACACATACGTTTTGGAAAAATTCTTTTTATTTTTTAACAGTCTTCATTTAAGGCTATACACTTGGCCCACGAGTTTTAGTTTTGTTTTTTTTTTTCATCCCGTTTGAAAAGTAACATTTCTCAAAATATTTGTTAATAGCAGTGATGATGTCATCATTCGATAAGAAATTCTCACTGACAAGTGAGTGAAATTTTTAAGTTTGGAAACAAGTAGTCTTATAGGGCCGAGACCGGAGAATAGGGTGGATAAGGAATTACCTGGAAGCCTAATTCATGAAGTTTTGCCATTGCAATATTTGATGTGTGATGGTGTGTCTGGGTGAAAAAGCAATTTTTTTGTGGTAATTGCTACATTAACCACTTCAATTGAATGTAGCACGTGGCCTATACATGAATTCTGGCTGAAATTTGGCACAAGCTGGTTTGAAGAGTGGGACATGCCAGCCATCACATGAAAAAAAAAAAAAAAAAAAAAAAAAACCCAACAATTTTTGCAACGACTCATAGAAATTTACCAAATTTACTTATCAAATGACCCTCGTAATTGGTCAGGGGAGTTTTTGAAGTTATTTGGTCCTGATAGTTTTCAGAACTATTCTTACCAGATCTTAGCTGTGCATTAGAAACATAAAGACAATAGACGTAAAAGCAAGAAAGGGAAAGGGGGGAGAGGACTTTTTCATTTCTACAGTTTAGATTTTATTCTTTATTAATTACGACCTGTTGATCCAATTTGAATGTTTTAAGTTTAACTTAAGATTAATAGAACAGATATCAGATTTCTTTCACCACTGAGAATGAAGATACAGCCTTCTAAATAAGTATGCATTTATCTTTCTTGCGAATTAAAAGTTTTCTCCTTTAATTTTCATTCAAAAATTACATTCACTTGCACATTAAGCTGAAATGCTTTACTGTACTATGAACTGTAGGCATTTGAAGAAGGCCCTGCAATCACCATTTCTTCATCAGAGGCTAAAAATGAAGCAACATCTTCACAATCAGCAAATCCTGTGTTTCCCCAACTTCCAGACCCTCCAGTATTACTAAATGAAAGTGAGTCATCAGATTCACATTTATATTCTCGGCCACTTAAAAAGAAAAGAAATCCTAACATGAAACCAAGACCAAAACCTCGAAAGAAGAAAAACTTGCAGTAAAAACAAATTCTTATGCATAGATTTCCTTTTGCTGATTATTATAAAGTAGCAAAAATGATAAAATGCTTTTTTTATTATCATTTTAAAGAAAACACGAAATGCCTTTGGAAACAGAAACTCTTGCAGGGTCACCTTATTATCACGGATCTTCTGATGGCTTAATCCTGCAAATTACACCTACCAGAAGTCGTCACCATCGGCAACACCCATTACCTTTAGACATTTATCGGACAGGTAAATTGGAGTTAAGATAAATGAATATACTTTCTGTCATCACGTTGTTCTTCTTTAGATCATGTATTATATATATATATATCATAATTAAATTTACATGATCCAAAACAAAACATACAATACTAATAATAAATTTACCTTTCCAAGTTATGACTTTGGAGTTGTCCTTTAAAAATACAAGAAACAATTAAAAATTATTGTTGCAACTTTATATTTCTAATTATTTTTAGATGATAATGGAGCACCCTTTCCAAATTTAAAGGGAGAATTTGACAATCTACCATTAAACCCTTCACAGTATCGACCCCTTCCTGCTGCTAGACTGAAACCCATTAGAGCAGCACCAAAACTTGGGTAGAAAATTGAGAATGTATATAGAAATGTATTCAATTTATTACATTGATTCATAATTGAATAAGATTGGTTTACTGTGTTAAGAAATCTGATAATACAGAAAACTGAACAAAATATCTTCTAAAAGAAAATTCATTTCCTCCCCTAGAGAATACTATGAGGAGCCATCAACATCCTACATGGAGAGAAGGGAAATGGAAAGACCTCTTGTTGAAACAACTAAGGTGATTGCCAATTGCTTTTGGATTTTTTTTTTTAAATTGGAAATTTAATCATTATTCTCTTACAGTTTAAATAATGTATTTTTTTTTAAATAATAAAATAACTATAACATTGTATTTACAGTGTGACAATTATTGAGCTATATAAAATAAAAATCTAATTTTCAAAAACTACAGAGTTCAAAAATCTTATTCAAATGTTAAAGTAATACAGATTAGTAGATTCAAATGTTTGGATTTAGTTTATGACATATTTGTTATGCTTGCCATCAATGGTTATGATGTGGCGCAGATGAAAAGCAGAATTCTGCAAAATTCGCTGAAGTGTCTAGACATCGATGCTTTTGCTGACCCCCCTGAATGGCTGTTTTGAGCTCAGCGATGGTTCCGGGGTTATTTGCGTAAACTTTGCCTTTAATATTGCCCTATAAAAATGAGTCACAAGGATTGAGATCAGGAAAATATGGCAGCCATGCAATTCCCATTCCAGTGGCCTCTGGGCACCCCGAAGCCAGAATGCGCTCTCCAAAGTGCTGTATTTCGACATTTTCAACGAAAAATGAACAACAACAATGGCCATGTTCGTAAACTGAGCCAAAATAAACTACGCTCACTAAGCTCGGGAGCGCTCTCGAAGAGCAAGATTTTTACATGTCGGGATATTGGAGGCGGGGAATTTACGAACGCATTTGGAGCGAGCGTCCTCTGAGCACTCACTGAGCGCTCAATTTACGAACACGGCCAATACGAGTGCGCATGCTCAAAAAAATCCCAACATGCCCTGCATTCACCACCAAGTTTTAACTGAATCTCACCAATTGTTCAAAAGATATCAAGTTTTTTTGGTTTTTTTTTTTTTCTCATATAACTCAATAATTGTCACCCTGTATTAACATAATGTACATGTATAAATTTTGATGATTTTAAGTTCAATAGTCGCATCCATTTCATATAATAAAATTTAAATGGATAAATGATGGAAGAAACCAATTTTTCTTACCATCATCAGAATTGGGAAGTTGCAATTACAAATTAAAGCACTGTTTCATACAGATTGTGTTGTGCTGAATACAAAATCATTGTTAAATTTATTAGAAATATTGAAGAAAGCTATTAAAATTAGCGCTAGAAATGTGAAACCATGCTATATTAGACGTCACTTTCCACCAAACGCAATGATTTTATGTGCATGTGAAGCTTGATCTGATGATTAAGCATTGTCTGCGAGTGATGAGCAGGCAAGGACATCATAATACTCACAGGCTATGACGTACCGTTTTCTGGTGGTGTCAACTTTAATATTTAAAAAAAAAAAAAAAAAAAACTACAAATTTTTTTCACAAACGAATTACTATTCCATGCTATTAGTAACGAATACTATAGAAAACAATTTAAAATTTTCATATTAATATTCATATTCACCCTATATATTAATCATGTATATCTGGTGTTTATATCATCTAGGTGACGCAGGCAAGCAAAGGAATCCCATGGCTCAAAAAGGCTGACCATCAACCTCCTGTGATTGTTACTACACCACCAGCTCAACAAAAATTAGTGTCTCCAAATTGGGATGAAATAGACGAAATTTTTAAAATACAAAGAGAAATTCCCTGTCCAGCTGAACATTTCATCCGTGATTTGCGAGAAGAGTTAATGAATTTTCGCTCTTCTTTAAGCGTAAATACAGACTTGAACATTTAATGCAAGTTACTTTCAAACAGTAAAATAATCAATTGGAGAACCAAAGACATTTTAATTTAAAAAAAAAAAAAAAAAAATGGGATCTGCATGAAATTGTTTTACAGCTGGAATTCCCATTTATTTTTTACTTTTGTTTTTAACTTCCATCTCCCTTTTGTGATAAATTATTTAACCAATACTCAAATCAGTCTTCTCCCCAGAAAGTTTTATCAGATGGGCAGAAAGATAAAATAGCCGGGAAGACAAGAGTTAAAAAATAAACATTATGTAGCGTTGTTCAATTTTTTGTGTATTCAGCTGAGCAGTCAGCGAAACCAGGCCCTTCAAAAGGACTTGGGGAAAAGACCTGCAAATTAAAAGAAATTACACTCTATATCTTGTCTCTTACAAAATAAGATGCAGGCAATAAAACTATTCAGTTTCCAAACTTCTACTGCCTTGATTAAAAAAAAAACTGTACAAATAAAAACTTGAACTCCATTTCAAAGATGGTATAAGTTAGCACCATATACCAAATATAAGAAGAAAGCCATGTAATAAAATTAGTTAAAATTTTGATAGATTTAAAAAATTGTAAAGTTCATCAATGAAAGACTGAGTCGCACTTAAATAATCACTGCTGTTGCAAAAAAAAAAGATTATCAAAAAAATGATGCTACTAGTTAAAGAAACTTTATATTTCTTATCTTGAACTTCAATCTAGTACCACAAAAGCAGTGAATGAAAAAATATAAAAGTGCATACATGCAAGTAAATAAACTGCATATTAGAAGTTATGCAATTAATTAATTGATTGAAGATTGGAGTTTTGAGAAATATAGTCATTTTCTTATAGTTTTGACAAGACATTTTTTGGGGGAAAAAAATTCAAACTGATGAAATATTTGATTTTGCAGGAAACGTTTTATGAAAATCCCTCCTCTATCCACAAATTAACTATAATGTTTAATTTCCTGATCTCTACTTTGAGTACTCAAACTTCAAGGTGTATCTAAAAAGTTTAGTGAATGGTTATCAGAAAACAAGATTGCCCTTTACTAATCTTAAAATAATCGCCATTGGCCACAATGCACTTTGACAATGTTTGTAAACTGCTGAAAACTGTCAGCAAAGGCTTCTTCTGGAATCGCTCGAAGCATTATTGTTACACGTACTTGGATGTCCAGTAGGTCTACAAAAATGTGTACCTTTCAGGACTCCTTGAGGTGGGGAAACAAAAATTAGCCTGCAAGCAACAGATCTGGAGAGTATGGTGGATGTTTGAGAAGAGTTACGCCATGGTTTACGCTGTGCAAACGGGCATTGTCGCAGACAAGTTCACTGTCCAGTCTTGTACACTGGTCGAACAAGCTGAATACAAAACTTGATGTTCACGCATTTCAAGAGTCTTCACACTCATTACATTCTATTGGCCTTCAGCCCTTTATAATGCAGACCTCAGTGGCAGAGAGTTAGGGTACAGGTCCTCTGGCTCTCGTGATCAGGTTATGGGTTCTAGTCTTAAAGCAGCATGGATGTTAAGTTTCTTCTAACAGCCTCCAATCCACATCTGACCAACATGAAGACTTACTGGCCAATTTCCCTTCAAAATTAACCTCGCTTTCCTTACATTAAAATATTTGGAAAGGATAGATGATGGTTGAGTAAGCTTATTATTAATTCTGCAACCAAGAGTCAGTGCAGTAAGAAATTCAAAAATATGGAAAGTACCTGGCCCAAGCATTCTGTGTTGGAAACAATGGAATTGCCAATTAAATGGCACAATTTCATGGGAGGGTTGAATAAATGGGACCACCAGCTGATCTCCTTCCAGGATCAAATTTCATGATTTAATGTTTATTAAATAAATGTAAATATTTTTATAACTCTTTAATCATCATTTAAGAATAGCTTAAGCATTTTTTATAGTAATTCATATAAAAGACAAAAAAACCATTTAAGAATAATTTATTCCATTTAAAATACAATGCAAATAAAATCAACATGTGCATAACTGATTATTTGTTGTTCTATTTGAAATCTGTCAGGTTTACATAGTCCAATTTAAATAGCCAAACACGGGACAATACTTTTGATGGTTAACTTCGCAAAATTTCTTGTTAAGGCACACTTAGATTTGTAATCTAGGCTTATGTGATACCCATTTATTAATACAGTACTTTATTAAACTTCTTCCACTGGATAAGTTATCGCAGTTAAATTATTTTTCAAATGGAATATATTTTTCAGTCAACTAAGATAATGAAACAAGTCTCACAACTATGTTGTACTTCCAGAATGCAACAATCATTGTTTATTATTTTTACATACCAGTCAATTTGGCCCATTTCTTTACAGATGAGAATTAGCAAATCTATGCTATTTTCATTTCTTATAATAAAAACAAAAAATGTTTCCAGCTTATCATAAGCATCTGACTTAGATTTTTCCATTAATTTAGGGCCAAATTTGTATAATAATGTAATAAAAAAAAAAAAAAAAAATTCATTCTAAATAATACTAAGATGCACTTTCTTAAATAAGAGACTGCAGTATTAAAAACAGGAATTTGTTTGTACGTACATAGGTAACAACACAGTCTCTATCTCCAAACAATAGTTCTCGTACCTTGTTAACAATGATTGCTTAAGAATGTTTTGTCAAACTTGTAAATGAGAAAAGTAGCAGGAAATCTATCACGTTGAAAATTTGAGCTGATTTTCTCAACAATAAAAAAAAAAAAATAAATAAATAAAGTTAGTTTAAACTCAGGGGAGGGGAAATAATGCCATGCAAGTAAAAGAAAGATAGATGAATTATGATTGTTAAATAGTTCATTCTTCCTTGCCATAATATAAACAGGGGAAATGCAAAGTTCTAAAATTATAACTATATGTACACGTGACTTGCCATATGGATGCAAATATAAACAACAGTTTTAAAAAATACCTTAAATAATGTATTAAAAAAAGTTCATTTCCTTACTTCGTAGTTTTTCTTTTTTAAAAAAATGTTCTAAACATATGTACTATCAACAAATAAATAACTTGAATTGCATAAAGGAAATGTGGAAAAAAAAAATACATTAACAGTAGTATAAGTAATTTTTCAGCTAACATGATTTCTTATTCGTCTCTCTTTTTAAATTCTACCACCCTTAAACCATTATCGACAACATTTCTCCACTTTGTGGTGAAATAATGAAAATCCAAGACCCTGAAATAAAGTTCTTTTGCAAATTGATTGCAATTTTATATTAGGCACAGCGTTAAGTTTTCCTTGTCCAAAACCTTTGTGCAAAGAATTTCACCGATGGTTGCCGTCCCATAAATTCTCCATCTACAAAAGGATAAAAAAGGAGTTTAATTTTACTGAAATTATAATAAAAATCATTTTAATAATAAATGACCAAAAACTGATATATTAAGAGATGTCCAAGCTTTATGATGAATAAAGGAAAATGAAAACATTAAGTTAACAAGCCTTACTTCATATTTTTGGTTGAATTTGTATTCGCCTGAATGCTGAGGTGAAATTTCATCTTCTGGATTGTGTGCTGAACCAGAATGGAAACGACCACCTTCTCCTCGGATCCTGTTCATTGCATGCCGATGCCTGGACTCGTGAAGGTATTTCTATGAAAACAAAAAATAAGAAACTTGATTTAATTTCAAATAGAAAGAAAAATGCTAATCCTTGTTAATTCAAAGATTACATTTCAAAAAAAAAAATAAATCTACAAATGTCATAGCAATGTGGAAAGCAACCATTTAACAGTCTTAAGCCAGCCATTTTTTTGAAGGAAAACGTGATTTCCAATATAACTTGGGAAACTTTTCTGTGAATTCATACACAATCCTTTTAGTTAAAAATTTTTGTAATAAATCGGCAATGCATGTTTGTACCAGTTATTTCATTTCCATTTAAAGTAAAAGCTCATTCTAACCAAGTTTAAGCGACCATAGATTTTACTATGTCATATCCGATGTTCTTTATAACGAACCCCTTCCTCAAACAGTTCGTCTATTTTATCTCGGCTAACCTAATATGATGCCATTGGTAACAGGAAAGGATTATCTCATAGCCTCTATTCCAGGTTACCTTAATTCAGGGAAGCTCCTTAATTCATGCAGGCTTTGGCTTTGACCTAATTCAGCTTCATTTTGTATATGGAATTATATCAAATACAGTTTCGCTTGGAAGACATGTTTAACGTACTGTGAATTACAGTCAACTCGTGTTATAACGAAGTTCACCAGAATCCAGAAAAAGTTTGTTATAACCGATATTGCGTTACATGTGAAACTCAATTTCTTAATGTAAGAAAATACATTTTGACTATCTTTGAATTCATAGATCTTAGTTGAAATTTGAATTATTGTGACAAAACTATAAAATATCAGTAATCCGAACATAATTGTATAAGCCGATCCCCAATTTTTGACCCTCCTTCCATCAAGTGAAAATATATACACGTACAATGCTTAAAAGATACAGAAAGTAACAGTATATTCATTCTTGACAAATTGATTGTTATACAACATGCCATTATCTTAGCATTCTTTAATGTCGCTGTTCTACCATGTGAATTTCACTTGAAGGGGTCCACGAAAAATTTTGAAAAGTTGTTACAACCAAGCTAAAACAAGCTGATGGTCATATTTCAGAAAATAGAATTTGAAAAAGTTAATCAGTTTTCAAGTTATTGTGCAAACAGCAGCTGGATAAACGTACAGATCAAGCGTGCAATCTTGTAAGTAGCTTTTTGCTAAAGCTCCTAATAAAGTAAAAACTTCCCTAATAAAGGCTCAAAATCAGATTTCAGTCAAAACAATTAAATACACTCATTATGCCTACCTATCCCTGTTGCAAAGAAACAATAACTGGCATCGTTTAACTGATTTGAACTCTACTTCTTGACTAAGTGATTAATCTCACTGGTTTAATGTATTGTAAGGAAGCCAAACATCATTCACATAAGTGAAAATGCTTTTGGAATAGCTAAAATATATACATGTACAATGCTTAAAAGATTGTACATTCCACGTACCAACTTCAGTGTCAATTGTATACTTCTTTCTTGATAAGTTGAATTTTTTTTGGCCAAGGAATAGATTTGAATCCAAATTTAAGTATTTAGTTAAATAAGGGGCTACTATCAAGTTTGTATTCAGATAAAACATGGCAGTGTTTCAACTGGATATTAAGAATACTAGGGAATATTAATTATTTAAATGCTTTTCCCTAGAGCCTTGGTTCCCAACAGAAGGGCAATTAATAACATTTGTTCACGTTAAATTTAGTTATTGTAATTTCAAAAACTTAAAGCAATCAAATGCCTGTTTATTCTTACCTTCCTCTCCTTTGGAATTTTTCCCTCTGCTTCCAATTTTGCCCGTGCCTGTCTTCGTTTCAATATTCTGTGGTATTGCTTGGCATTTACATACAGGGGCTCCTCTTCTAAAAGCTCTGCACTTGGCAATGGAATGCGTTGCATTGTTGGCACTCCACCAGCACCCGGCACCATCTACAAGAAATTGTTAATATAGTTGCTAATAAAGAATTTTAATCCACATATTTACAATTGCAGCTATTCCTTGCCACTCAACACTTTCATTCCAAAATTTCGGATTTAGTTATATCAATGTGGGCAATAGCTGTAATGTAATTTATATTTAGCAAAGATACAATCTTTGTCGTTTCATTACTCATATTTGGCCACATAAAATGTGCAAAGAACAAAAGCATGGGAAGCAAATCGTCAATAAAGACTATTGAAAAATGGCAAGAGATATTTGTATTCATTTTTAAGACCTAGAAATTACCATAACAATATTGCCAGAATTTACTCCGACAGACGATGGAATCGTGATGGTTTGAGGTATGCTGGTGTTGGTGGATGTTTGAACAACTTGTGGGGTTCCTGTAACAGATGCAGCTGGGATTTGTATCATCCCTAAAATAAAATGAAAGCAAGTATAAAAAAAACACATATAACCTCCAATGTTAGCTATGGTATTAAAGTATAGTGTGTTTAACTCTATTACTTTTTCACTTGAACATTATGTCCAAATCATACAAGTTATAACTTTGCAACAACAATCATTGGAAAGAGATCACTTCAAAATTTTAATTTTAAGGAATGGAATGGATAATATGCTCATTAGCCAGTAGATAACCTTAAGCAGCCACAGCCAATGAGAGATGGAAAGCAATTTGGAAAACACACGACTCTGATACTTTGAATCTTGTTTTCCTGCAAGATTTAAAGGCTGGTGTTGTGTGTGGACAATCACCATCCTGCAGATATAATTCTTCACTTCAATTCTGGAAGGGTAAAAGTTGTCATTCTCCAGCAACTTTCCTTGTTCAGATAATCTTGAGGTTTTTATTCTCCATGTGGCTCTAACGAGAGAGTTTTTTTGATTTAAGATTTTTTTAACTCTCACCACATGAATAATTTTAAAAAGTTACTATGTTGGAAGGTAATACAGTCGACTCAAGTTATAAGGAAATTACTGAACTAAGTTTTTCATAGTCCCCATCAGATTTCTGAAGAAAAAACATCTGCTTATAATGAATTCTCTTATAACAAAAAAATCGGATAAAACGAAGTGATTACCCATGACAGAAATGGAATGTATAGTAATTTTACACCTGATTAATGAACTAAAAACAATGTCGTAAATTTGACAAGATAACGATTTATCTTAAGTGGAAT
>JAHWFO010034948.1:2071168-2089180 GCA_023313115.1 Rhysida immarginata | reverse complement strand
TAAAATGAGTGATACAATCAATCCATGTTGCCTTGATTGATTGTATCACTCATTTTATGTTTTATTTACATTTTTATTTAATGGTTTATTTATATATAATCCTTCGTTGTAATAGTATTATATTTTCATTGCTTTTCTTATTCTGCTCTTGACAATATGCCAGTCATTAAACTATCACCTTCTGTACCAGCCAATGGGGAAGCAATACCACTACGTCTCCTGGTTGGCTGAATATGTTCCATATGTTACTATCGCAGTTCTATTCTGTGTATTACTTGTTCAATTCCCTGACGATGATGTAACACCTAAACGTGTAGGAGCTTTAATAAATCCTTTTTAATATTGCTACAACTGGACCCTATTATTTTTCATCTGAGTACATTATACTCCAGGACTGGCTCTGCCACTACTGCCACTTAAGTGTTTAATTCCCATTTCAAATAATAAGAAACCAATTCTGAACTGGTATTATTAAAATAATTTCCCTTACATGAAAGCATTTCCCTGTAAGCATGTCATACAGTGAAAATGTGGATCGTTTTTTGTCACTGATGAAAGAAACCGCTTGGATGTTTCAGTGAAAAACGCCATCTTGCAAGTTCAAACAAATATGATTTTACATGTGCTGAATTTTATGGATATGTTCTGGTGAAAAAAACAATTGCTACAACAAGCAAAATCAAACAAGAAGTTTCATGAATGATGCAATGTTATTTAGTCATTTTTTTTTTAATCAATTATTTTTGTTTATTTAATCTGTAATTTTTTGCTCTGTTAGAAGTATGTGAAATTTCATTACTTATCTTTAAAAATACAGTATGATGTTAGTTTTTACTGTTAATATAAATGATAAATGTATTTATTTGTATACTTGACTGCTATGCTGTTGTACATTAACTGTAACTAAATAAATAGAATTTTTAACTCTTAATTTTTTATTAATTTAGAGTTATTCATATATATTTATGAAAAATTCAACAACTTCGGTCACACGACACCAACTTCTGGTCACACTTTTCACTTGTCTCTCGATTTTTCATTTTCAAAATATGGTCACCCTATGTATACAACAAACTAGTTTATCCTTTTCATATTGATTTGATACAACCTATAATTCACCAACCTTGCAATTAATTTTTTAAACTGAACTTTACAATTAACTGATTTTGAGATCCAGTATTATTGAAAATTTCGGTAAAGCCTACGGTAATCCATATTATACATGCTTTCAAATGGCATGTTTTTCATTTAGCATGGTTTGTTAATTGAGATCTGAATTGCTAGATCAGTGGTTCCCAATTACCATCTTTTATTTATGTTACAAGCACATGGCATATAGTGTACACCAGAATCTAGATATCATGCCACAAATCCCAAATGAGAAATGCTACCCTAGATAATTGCACCCAAGCAATTTTTATGTATAAACTTTACTTTTTTTTTAAGCATTTGTTCTTCTCCTGGATCAGGTGTCAATAGCATCCTGAAATTTTCTGTTAAATTGTCTTCACCTCTTCCACCCAGGAAAAGTTGGAGCCTTGGGATCCTGTTGTGTATTTGTAAAAGAATCTCTTTCACTCTCTGCTGTTAGAAATATTCCTTCAATTATTTTTCCACTGATAAATAAAGATCCACAGAATCCAAAAAATGTTTGAAGAGCTGAAATAACCAGCTTGGGTAAGCAATTGTTATTCTCCCCCACCCTTTACAATAAACAATTTAATAAAAGATATTACAAATATTTTTCATAAATATATTACCATTTAGGTAATGACAGGCCTGTGTCACTTTAAAGGAGACTGAAACACTATTGTTGATGAAAAGAAGGTGCAGAATAAAGAGGAGATATGGACAACTTGAGCCAGAAGCACTCTGCCCTTTTAATAATTAAGATGAATGCTATGTAGTCTGTTTCCCTTTTTTTTTTTTTTTTTTTATATACCCCTGTTGAATATGCAAGTGCATTTAAGTTTCAGCAACTAGGAAAGATCCAAGATTTTTTGAAAAGTTGGAATTTTATGGTTTAAGTAATGCGCATTTATTAGATATGCATGTTCAGCATTTGGAAAAAACTTCATTTTGTTACACAGAAGACTTTATTTTTAAATCATCAACTTGGCCATTCTTATAAATGAAAATAGGAAAGAAAATTCACATGCTGGGCTCGAACCAAGATCCTTTAGCTAGTCGAACCAATTAAGCCACTATGGACGTTGAAGGATTATGCTGTATTTTTGTTTATTTGGCCTGGTTAGAACAGGTACTTAATTTTCAGGTGGGGAAATAAATTAATTAATGGCATAATATTCAGCCAAAAATTTGTAAAGGAAAATGTAATCATTATCAATTCAAAGACATTGACTTGATTATCAATTTAATAAAATTGGCACCAGAGAAGTTTCTGGAAAAAGGAAAACTACTTTTGCCAGAAGAAAAAATTGCTTTTTTAAATTGCCTGCTTGAACTTTGGCTATGAACTTTGAACTACATGTGATTTTTTTTTAATTTTTTCCCCTTGGAATTTCACATGGCCATTAGCCTTACTTCATTTTAAATTATTATACATGTAATCTGATAAGTATTTTTTTCTCTTTAATGTGATTAATGTATTATATGATGTGCCATTCTCTATTGAAAAATTATGCTGCAGTGGAAATTAATTCAGAGCCATTGTTTAGAAGAACAAGTGCCAAAAATATTAAAACAATATATAAAAAAACAACTTTTTAAGTGCGCACTTTTATTTTGAAAAGTGCATTAAAAAGTCAAAAATAAAATTAAAAGAAGGTAAAACTGTGTTAAAAGTTAATTTTATTAAATAATATAACGACAGGGAAAAAGGTCTCCAGATAAAGCTAGAGAGTCTAACCCCTAAGTTGTCCAACAGCCATAAGCCCAAAATGGGGTTAATGAATAAAAAAATATATATAAATAAAAAAGAAGCACTGACACAAACAAAAGAAATATTAAAATATTTTAGTTTTAAAATTTATTAAAATCTTTCACAGTTTTACCTTGTGCTTGAAATTTTTTTTAGTAAAAATTTAAAAAAGTAAAAGTAGGTGCTTAAATTTGTTTTTAAATATTTTTTATTTTATTCATTTTAGTCTTTTGGTTCTTAACAAAACCATAAACTTCAAAACCAAAGGAGCAAAACAAAAAAAAAAATAAATAAATAAAAAAAACCCATTGAAATATGAAAAAGTCATCCATCCCCTGCCCAAGGATTTTAATGAAATGAAGAAAACCTGAAGAGGTGGCCCAATTCTCTACCTGGAAAATAAATTAATGAAAATCAGATTTAATACTTTTTAAGAATTAAAATTTAAAAAGTTTTTATACCTAATTGTCCAGAAATTAATCTATGTGCCAAAATTGGAGTAGTTTGAATAACTGGAAGGAAACAAAATATTGATTATTAAATTTGTGCCCTAACGCACAAGTGAAGTCAAAAGTGTCTATGTAATAATTATTTTAGGAATTTTTATACTGCTATCCTAGCCTCATCTTTTGTACAGTCAGTCTATTTTATCTCAGTAGTTAACCCTATATGTTCCCATAGCTAACAGGAGAGGATTAACTCATAGCCTCTATTCAAAGTTACTTTTAATTCATGGTAACCTAATCAAAGCCCCTTAATCCATGCAGGTTTTGACTCCTGATTTGACCTAATTCAGCTTCGTTTTGTAATCCATTCATGTAATACCATTTCGCTTGGAAGACACATTTAATACGCTGTGAATTACTACAACTGTGAATTAAATCACTAACTATAAGAAAAGGTGCTGGCAGTTGAGGCTAGTGGCTAACGTGATTGGGTGAATTTGAACTATGACGTTTATTGCTCAAGCAAGGTTATCTGCCTTCTTATAATGACTGACTTTAGTATCCAATAAATTTTATATTCATTATGAACGTGCACTCACATTGGGGATTTCCTAGCAAACTTAGATTTATCGGCAAAATGGACTTGCCAGTTATATATACCGTATTCATTCAGATTTTACATTTCAGGGTGCTAATGGTCATGGACAACTTGGTCTTGGTCATACACATGAAAATTTGGCTACCAAACCAGTTACCAACAAAATTGCTGTGCTTGATTTAAATAAAATAAAAGGAATTTCTGGTGGTGGAGCCCATACCATTATTTTATCTGGTAAGATTATCAGACAAGTTATTTTAAAGATATTTTAAGTTAGATATATTTTAGATAAAAATAATACTTTTAATAAATTAACAACAAACACTACAGTAACTATGTGAGAATCTGTAATCCATAAAAGATAGAGAAAAAGAATGTGTATCCAGTATTCCTTTCTCATTATTCTTCGTGGATTAGAGGTTGTCACGTTCTTAATAGATCATTCAGTTTTATTGGTCTTCCTTTTACTTTGAAAAGACGTTATGAGCACTTGAAATAAAACGCGGGCCCTAATATAAATAAAAAAATATTGAGAAAAAAAGATATGAAAAAGCGGTACAATACGTTTTTTTTTTTGTTTTTTTTTTTGAGAAATGACTTGAAAACCTGTTTTGCCTTGAATACCTGGCTTCTTCAAGGTATAAAATAAGCATGATGATGATAAAACTGGGTATAAAAGAGACGAAACCGGTTATTAGTTATTTCTCCAAAAATAGAATGTATTGTAAAGCTTCTATCTTTTTCATTAATCGACACAATACAAGGACTTTTCACAACTATAATAAAAGATATGTATAATAAAAAATAAATTGAACATATCTTTATATATAAAAATTCAGGTTCAGGATGCGTCTGTAAATGTTCTAAAAACTTTTGAAACACTTATCCGATTGAGCTCATATTCGCACCATATGTTCATTAGATTCAGAGTAAGGTTTACATGTCCTCAAAGGGTGGGGGTGGGGGTAAATAAAATATATCTTGGTTTTTGTTTGTTTGTTTCCTCAAGAGATGGCGCAAGGGAAACTCCATCCAAATTCATCATACAAACAAACCGAGCAACGCCGGGCATATCACCTAGTATATATATATTTTTTTAAATAACCCCTTAACTCCATCTTGGGGTAAATTTCAGAAGAAAAATGCCTTCCTGATGTGTATGTCGTATCCAACGTTCTGGCAAATATTCATTCAAGTATGCTAGTTTTTCGTTGTGGTAATGAGCCTGAATAGGAGAGATTAGTTCTCTCTGCATAAGAATTACTACTTTCTGTCAAATAGTTTTTATATGATGAATTTCTGAAAATTTTCATGGGCTTATGTAAACCCTGTATTTCTTTCATATATGCTACAAGAAGGTTTGCTCCTCTTGAAATCTAAGAGGATTTTACATTTCCATGCTGAGGACCAGTCATAACAAACCTTTCAGTCCTTATTCCCAGTTCACACCACAATTCTTGATCATGATCATTTTACACTTGTTCAAGGTGTTACATGTTTAAGCCTTATGAGAAATCCAAGTGTTTGCATTGCAAAATTCATATCTTGATCAGGGTTACAATTTTAATGCCAGATGATGAAAGGCTAGGGTTATAAATAAAATTTGGAAATTATTAAAATAAAAGATTTATAAGCATAATAAGCATAGTTATTAAAATGAAGATGAAACCTTTTTTTTTCAATATACATTAATTACTAAGAAATACAATTTTGATTTTATTAGATAGTGGTGGTTTATTTGGTTGTGGAAGAAATGACAAAGGCCAGCTGGGAATGTCAACTGAGAAGAAAGAAGATATTTTGTACTTTCAACCTATACGACTTCACTGCTCAATTTCAACAGTGGTTTGTGGTTGGGATCACACACTTGCTCTGACATGTCAGTAAGTAAAAAAGAATAAAAAGAATACAGGGATTCCTGAAGGTCTGTTGAAGCACTTTAAGCGTTTGTCTGTTTTGTCTTTTTGAATGTATATTACTGTCAGTCTTATGTCTAATAAAAGCATATGTTGTTGAACATACACTGATCAGCCAAAACATAATGACCACTTCTACTCTATGAGAATGACATAAATGGCTCATGACAAGGTAGCTGCAAATGGAATTAAACAACTGCTGGAGATGGTCAGGCACCATTTTGTTGATTGTGTGCATGTAATGGGGAAGGCTGCTGATTTAAGCGATTTTGATAAAGGCCAGATTGTGATGGTCCAAAGGCTAGGGACGAGTATCTCTGAAACTGCATGGCTCGTCGGGTGTTCATGAGCTGCTGAACCTGCGGAAAGTGGAAGGACAGTGAAGATGCCGAATTATTGGAAGTCCATGTCTAATCAGTGAATGTGGATGTCGGAGACTGTCCCTCTTGGTGAAGCAAATGGGTGACTGATAGTGGCTCAACTGACCCTTAACATTTGAGTTTTGAACATTTTGCTACCACACTGATTGGACCATGCAACAACGAAGAAGAATTTCCTGGTCCAATGAATCACGATTTCTGTTGCAACATGTCAGCGTATGCTGTCTTCCAGGTGAATACTTGTTCAATACATGTACCATGGGACACAGATTGGCTGTGGTTGAGGTATTATTATAGTTTGGGGACATAGTTGTTGTAGAACACACCATGAAAGCTGTAGATAATATAACCCCCTTGCTGAGCAGTTATACCCTTTCATGGCGTGCCACTTAGAACTTGGCAACCACCTCCTCATAATTACAGGGGTTGCAGCTCTTTTGCGTGCTGAAAGCAAAGCAACATAAAATTAAGATGGTAATCAGTTACACTCTTTCATGACTTTTGTTTTCCCTACCGAAGTTGGGAGTCTTCCATAATTGTCCTCTTGTTATTAAATATAGAATGAGAACTTCACCACGTTTGATTTAATGCAGTAATATTTCAGATTTTTCTTACTTTCTGTAAATTCAGTTTCATTTTCCACTAGTTTATAATTTCTCTTTATTTCAAAATATATTTCTGTTACTCTGAATATGATTGACAAAATTGATTCAGTTTGTGATGTACAAGGTCTCATGAGGTCTTGTTTCATAGGGAATACATTCATTGCTTGTTGCAAATGGAATAATACTTACCGTAAATATTCTACTATAACGCGACTTCTTGTATAACGCGACTCCACTTTTTCGGCCCAAAAAATTGGCAAAAATCCTATCCTCTTGTATAACGCGACCCCCATTTTTGACTCATTGCGAGAAATAAAATGTACGAACTTATACATAAAAAAAATCGATGTTGTTAGATGTTGGCGACGAGTAATTCAAATAAAAAGTGAATTAATACATTGTATAATGAACTGGACATTATATGCAATGTAATTAATGTATAATATACGGCAAATTCGTCTGAATGTCATCAGCACAGAAAGCGACTTCGACAAAAGCAACTGCCTCAACTTCGAGGCAGTCTGGAAGTTTATAGCCCTACATTGATAGGGAAAGCTTTCTCACTCGCACATCGACAAAAAAACACAACAGTACATAAATAAAAAGACAAGTAATCTTTATTCAGTTTAATATTTTCACTACATAATATTTTCTTGTAGGCTTTGGTTCGAGGCAGTTTGGAAGTAGGTCTATTTATCAATGTTTGGGAGAAGTTATTATCGATGTTGTTATTATCGACGATCGGCCGCAGTCGTCGGAGGGCTGATTTTTATCCTCTAGTATAACGCGACCAAGCAAATTTAGATGCTTTTTTAGGCCAAAAAAATTCGCGTTATAGTAGAATATTTACGGTAATGGTTAAAGTGGATGTCAAAGATAAATTCTATCTTCATATATGGGTGTATCAGGTTCAATGGTCATAAAGCACCAGGGTGTCTACAGGTCACGAAAGTCCCGAAAAAGTCACGAAATTGGAAAATGGTCACGAAAGTCACGAAAAAGAAGCGAAATTAGAAAATGGGTCACGAAAATTCCGAGTCGCAGAATTAAAATTTGGTCATGGAAAAAATCTGCTCACTCCAGTCTGGGAAAAATTCTTAAAAAGGTTTTTTTGACATGAAATTTTTTTAAGAGGTCCCCAAAAAGACACTAAAAAGTCACTAAATTGACTTTCAGAAACTCTGTAGACACCCTGAGCACCTAGCGTGATCCTTTGCATGATTACAAACTTAAAGTTCCTTATGCAAAATGTTCAAAACTCAAATGTTAAGGGCCTAAACATCATGCAAAGTTTGCTGAAAACCTGTTGAAAACGTCATTTAATCTCAACAATTTCCGCCGATTTAATTGTAATCGCCCCTTTGAATTTAATGAACTGCTGGTGCGGAAAGTTCATAAATGACGTAACGACACAATTTAAATTTTGAGTTTTCGACATTTTTGATAAGGAACTTGTAAGTTTGTAATCATGCAAAGGATCAGGCTAGGTACTTTATGACCATCAAACCTGATACACCCTGAATAATTTTGCAAAACGAAAAATGAAGTTCACATACTTAAAATTTTCAATTTAAACCCAATTAAACATAGGAAAAACTTTTGTTTTCGTTCTGTTCAGATGTTGCATGGTGCGAAGGAACTTTGGATTCTGGAATTGCAAAGCAATAACAATTAGAAAGCATTCTGTACAGAAAATAGATTACCGAAATTTTGTGATATGTAGAGTTGTTCGAGACTAGAAAGGAAAGTACTCATTCAGCGACTAGATTCCCAGAAGCTTCTTGTGTCAGGAAATGACATCGTGTTCCACTTATTATCTCAAGGGAAAGGAAGGGAGAACTAAAGAGCAAATTTTCAATAGTCTGAGGCATTCACATTTGTATAGGTGCACACAAGTCAAACATTTCACCAAACAACAAAGCTGCCAGATTCTAGTGTGTTTGGAACACCGACGGAAACTGCAATGAAAAGTGGCACTGCATGTACAATCGCCCCAACTGCACCTGCAGCGCCGCCCTATCGGGAGCTAGAAACTTTAGTTTCATTTTCAGTTTCAATGAAAGACCTTTATTGTAGATCATGGTCGGCCCTAGTGTGATCTATGCAGCACCTGGCATGATCTCTTTTCTTTAGCTTCTCAAACAATGGAAAATGGCAAAAGCTTGATGAGCATTTATATCTATAGACCATGATAAAAACAAATTAATAATAATTAGAATTCATATTGTTTGATACTTTGACTCATTTTCAAAATATTTAGCTGCTATTCAATCCATCATCTTGACGAGGTCGGGGGAAAGATGGCGATATCGGTTGTGAAATAAATTTCTTCAAAATGTATTGCAAAGCCTCCATATTTCACATATCTAATAGCGATGCAAAGACTTCGAGTTATGTATAGTGCCCGGCACGAAAGAAAAAGGAAACTGGCACATGTGTAAATGAATAAAACAAGTTCAACCAATCAGAAACGGACAGGAATCAGGGCATTATTTATTACTGATGCCAGGAATAAGTAATACCTCGTTTCCAGTCCGTTTCTGATTGGTTGAACGAGTTTTATTCATTTACACATGCACCAGTTTCCTTTTTCTTTCGTGCCGGGCGCTATAAATATATATAATGCCATTAAAGCGAGGTATTTTATCTTGGATTACAATTTATCAGATGTTCTTAACTTTGTCTGAATTTGTGCTTTTCAACAGATTTCAATGAATCTTGCTTACACTATTTCATAATTATCTTCTACAAAAAATAGTTTTAAAATTTTTTTATTATTATTATTTTTATTATTTTTTTTTTATAGCTGACGGAAGTTTGTTTGCTTGGGGGTGTAATGCATATGGGCAATTGGGATTGCCATTATCCCTTAAGACTGTTATTTCACCTGAAAAAGTGAGTTAAGAGTTACTATACGTTTATGTGCAGTGTTCTCCCTAGAAAATTTTATCAGGTGGGCGGTAAGCTAAAATAACCGGGCGGACAAAAATTAAAAACAAAAACAAATAAAATATTATGCAGTGTTGTGCAGTTTTTCGTGTATTCTTCAGCTGGGCGGACGCCAAAATCAGCCGGGCGGCGCGCCCGTTAAAAAGGGCCTGGGGAGAACCCTGATGTGACTACCCAATGAGAATTATTGACTTTTTTTAATCTTGGATCTGTTTATCATTTAGATATGCAATTTCACTAATGCCATCACAAGGATCAGTGCTGGATTACGTCATTCTGTTGCTTTGACAGGTATACACCATAAAAGCTACATTTTTAAAGCTGTCCAAAACAAAAATCAAAAACTATTTTATTTATGAAAATAATTCCCTAAAGGAATTTTGGGTTTTGAGGGTTTGTGGTTTCTGCTTGAAACCTTTTCCATTGATAGTGATTTTGATTTAACCTTCTCCCACTTCCAATATGGGAAATTCTCCCCATCTCCCATATCTATGATAAATACATATTAAACAAGAAATTGACCCCCTCCAAGGAAGAAATTGCGTGCTATGGAACAAGCACCGCATACCCTTCAGCAGCTATTGGATGCTTTACAGTCTGCATTTTCAACAGCTACCAGTAGAAACCTATCAGGATCTTATTGACTCATTCCCATGCCATCTAGCTGCTGTCCGTGCCGCTAAAGGCAGTTATTCGGAATATTAGCTGGTGGCCATAATAATGTGACTCGACTCTGTATTCACTGGTTTTTGTTTTTGCCCTCCCCCCCTCTCTTTTATCTTCTCTATTGTGTGTCTAAACTTCCTTTTTTTTTATTTTATCAAATTATCTTTTGCCTTTGTTAATTTTGAACAAATGAAATAATGGGTGATGTTGAGATATACGATTAAGAAAAGAATTAAGTGATTTTAAGTGTAATTTTGAGTTGTTTAATGATGATTCTGTAATACTTTAATAGAATTTATTTTATATATGTATTCTTTTTAACAGATGATGGTAAATTATGGAGTTGGGGTTGCAATAAAAAGAAACAGCTTGGAATAGAAGAAAATGAAACTAAAACAGTGAATAAAAATGTACACAAAGGTATATAAATAATCATTAGAGTACTATTAGAACATGGAGAGAAAATTTGCTACTCTTAAGCCGCAGCAACAAAAATTTAACAAAACTTAAAAATTAGCAATAGTTAGGCCGCAGTGATTCATAGGCTGTAATCTAAAACCGTTTTCTTATATGCTTCAATAAAAGTAATACGCATTTCAGTGGGGGAAGCTTTTTAATTCGTATATTTAATGTATCTCTGCCTAATTTTATAAAGATATATTTTAATGTGTACTTTTCAAAAAAAAATTTTTTTAATTTAAATAAATTAAATATATAAACATGCAATACAATTACTGGAAACCTTCAGACTCTGAAGTTTCAGAATCAGAATGAAATGGATTCAAAAAAAAAATCATCTTTTAGAGCAGTGTTTTCTTTTTCTTCTACGACTTCAAATGCGGGGATGTCTTCATAAGGCAGGCCTGCCGCCTTGAATCCAGAAGCAATACAATATGGCTGCACTTCCACCTTTGCTTTCAAAATCCATGAGCACACTGTACTATATGAGGCTCTCTTCATATGCCCAGCCTTTTTGATCACTTAATTTTGGCTGATTAGCGATGTCACTCTCATCTTTCCTCCAGCACGGAATACGTTTTCATAGATTTCTAACTGCCTTGCTGCTGCACTTTTCCTGATCTCTTCGGCGTTTTCAATTGCTATTAATTTAAAAGCTGCTATATAGTTTGCACGTCGCTTTAACATTTTGAAATATAAAATGGTGAATTTGAAAAATACTCTAATAGGACGTGAATTTGTTAATTTATAAATCGAGGAAAATTTTTAGCTTATGATCTCTGTAAACTGATTGGGCATTGCTATCATGAATTAACCTAAAAATCCCTCACCCTCTCTAACGTGATTGATTCTTAACCTTGAGAAAGCAAAAACTAAAGAGAAACGACATGAAGTAGGCCTAAAATCGTGGGTTAAATTTTTTGTACTTTTTGATACATAAGCTGCAGCTACTATGGTATTTCTTTGTATGATACTCTTCAATATTCAGCGGTATAGGGGAAAACATGCACACTAGCAAGAACTTCAGGCATAGCTCAACGCCTTATCCATGTGGATATACTAGGAAGATCATCTGTACTTTATAGGCAGGGAATTTTTGATGTTTAATTGTGTTCATTATACAATCAAAAAGGAGAAGCACTATTCCACAAGGAGATTTTCATTTCACGTATGCACATTTTGGCGGCCAAGCTGCCACCGTCAGCGTAATACAACAGTTGATCAAAACAGAGAACTGTTGTATTACACTGATGAAGGTGGCTTGGCTGATGAAATGTGCATAAGTGAAATAAAAATCTCCGTATAGAATAGTGGTTTCTCCTTTTTAATTGTGTCTATCATCGTCCACAGTTTCTGACTCATTTTATATTGGGTTCATTACCTTCTGTTGGAAGTAGGTAGAGTTAACTTTAACATTAAAGCCACTTTGTGCAACCTAAGCTTACCATAAGATCAATATGCAGCTGGAATCAATTTCTCTTTGCATTGGTTGATGAAAGTAACCCGTCCTTTGCTGGTGATGAATAGCTTTTGGCTCATTGGTGTTATCAAGGTATACCCACCCGTGACCATCTGTTTTATCTAGGGTGATCACCCGTTGCCATCTGTCGTATACAAAATACCGTTCGTAAAGTTTTCTTGTGTGGATGAAGCGTTCACGGATGTACCATTCTGCCATGCCGTTTAAGACAATTTCGGTTTCTTTTTAGCCATATAGAGCTGTTAGGTGGGACATCTCAGGACGCCATAGCTCAAACTACCTTCGTGTTGATTGTATTATGGGTAGGCTGAACTCTTGTGCTGGTTCGTTTTTCACTATGACCTCTACCTGAGGAGGAAGCTGTTTTCCTCTAAATAACATTACTGATGGTACCTTAGTTATGACGAGACCTTGCTTTTTGCATTTTCCAGTTATTAACTGAAACCTCTTGAAAAAGGCTCGTATGTACACATTCCAAAACGTGTTCAATTATGTCACCATTTTATGCTTAATCTTGTCAGGTAACTGTGTAGACCTATTCTACAGTGCATGTTCTTTCAGACATGTGCAATAACATATGGGTGTAGCCACAAGGAATAGTGCAAGAATGTCTAAATTGTTCATTACCATATTAATTGTCTCAACCCTCTATTCTTTCACATCCATAGTTTGAAGAATCAACCAACTGTGGATAAGAACAATTAAACCGAAGAAATGCCTCTTGCCCACAAAAAATTGTGGTAAACAACTTCTAATGTGCATTTTGACCACACTGCGGTCATCATTCAGCAAATACATATTAACACGGTAATGGGGAGAGAAACATTTCATACCTCCAGGTGACTCGTGGGAAATTAATGAGTACGTTTCCAGACTTTGAGTTTTAGTCCATGCTTTTGCTGTTGTTTTAACCTCACTATCATTAGCATCATCCTTTGCATTATTCAAAATAAATACAATTATTTGTTGTAAATGTATTTTCATTCAATTTTATCCTGCAAATCATGTCTCTCATTCCATATACAATGCAGCCACCCACAGAGTTGCATCTACCAAAATGGCAAGGCAGGGAAGTGAACAATAAACGGCACATTTAGTCAGCAAGTAGGGCAAATTAGATACATATGTGCACATTATAATGGTTATTTTAAATAAGTCCAAACAAAAAGGACAGAGCACGCGCAAAAGGGCAGGGCATGGTGCCCTTCTGTTTCTATCTAGATGCAACACTGACCCAAAAATAACATTTTCATAATTTTATTAACGTACAACTCAGCCATCAAAATTAACAAATTTTACAATGTTATTAACTTTATATCACCTAACTGCCATCAATTATCTCAGTCTAACCTAACGTTATCCTTATTTTTTCTTTTTACAAATTTTTAAGTGTGAATCTTAAAATGTACACTTATAAATTTGAAAATCATGTATAGAAATGTAATTGAAAAAAAACTGCAAACTTGAAACCTATTTTCTCATTTTTTAAGTCTTATTTTATAAATATTATACTCCAACCAGCGAATCATGAGAACTGTCAATTACTGCATTACCATGGAAACTAGCTGGAGTAAAATTCAGCCTCTTACTGAGTTACTGTTAAATTGGTGGGGCTTAAAAGGGTCACCTTTTTTTTTTAAAGTTAATGTGAAATTAAATTTCCTCAGAAAAATTGTAATACTTTCTTGTTTGACATGTTAAGCACGTTGCAAACAAAGCGCTCTTTAAGATGATAAATAAAAGATCTGTGCAACAAGGCTAAGAGCAGCTGATCATTGGCTGATGAAGTTAGCCAACATCATGGCTATGTGATCTGTTGCAGAAGGAGCAATTCTCATAAATTTTCTGTTGGACTATAATTCATGTTCCTTTAGCGAGTTGAAGAAAAAATAAATTATTTTTAAATATTAATTGTTTTTTCTCAGTATGCTCTGGAAGTTAATTAAAATTTTGAATTTTATTGATGATAAAATCTTGTAGTTTCATCATTGAAGACAGAAAATTTAGTAGATGTGGTTTGTGGAGCTTTTCATTCAGCTGCTTTGACAGGTAAAAGAAGAAATATTTAACTTCAAAATATTTTTTTTTTCGACTAAAATATTTCATCAATAACATTTAGAGTTTTATTTTGTAGGGGAGAGTTTATTTAGCATTAGTATATTTCTCTGGCATTTAGTTTTAGTGCCTCAAATGAGGTTTGGGATAGGAAGATTAGATATGCCTATGACACAGCTCTACTATTCATGTCTAACACCTATACAGGGTTATTCATAAGTCTGTGAAATATTACAAAAATTTATTACAAATAAACTATGCATGGAATATATTAATATAGTTTTCCTCTCTCCAAGTTTTCTTAAGATATTTCAGAGATGCTCAATGTGTTCACTTTTGGCGATAAGGCAGACATCTATAGTATCCAGCGTGAAAGAAAAAGGAAACAGATGCATGCACAAATGAGTAAAACTTGTTCAACCAATCATTAATGGGCAGGAAACAGAGCATTACATGCACTTATGCCTTGCATTCTCTTAGTGAAATTGCAGCTGAAATGAAATCAAAACCAGCCTGCCAATCGGCAACAGATAGTTTGAATACAATATTCAGATTACCTCACTAGCCTGTTTTATTATTGTATCATAATTATTTCCAAGTCCGTTCTCCTTTAAATAGTCAAAAATAATTTAAATTATAGATCTATCTTCACTGTTTATAGTTTTCCTTGTACAAATACATTTATGGGCGGTGGAGGCAGCCATGTTTCAAGAACTCTGAATAAAGCAGACATCTACATTCGATAAGCACATATATTATCAGGGTTGTTTGTTTTAAAACAAAAAAGATTTAAAACAATTGTTTTAAATAAAAAAAAAAAACCTGGTTCAAAACGTGTTTCTAACCCAAAAAGTTTATTCGGAAACAAAAATCATTAACAAAACTTGTGAAATTAAAAAACATGTTTATGACAGGAATATATTAGGCGCATTCTCCATCGCGCACGAAACGCACAATCGTGAGAGTCAGTCACGTGATCAGTGCGAATCGTGGAGTGCAATTCATGGAGTTTAGGCAGCCCCAAGAAGAACAGAACAATAACGATAAACCCGCGATTTTTGCAAATGGCGAACCGTGATAGAAAAGTTTCGATATCATGTCAATCTTAATACCATGCAAACGGTTGTAAATTAACATATTGTAAATGCTGAAGACGAAAGCAGCCGTGACGATGATTTGCTTGAAAGTGTTATGGAGGAAATTGAATAACCTGAATAAACTTCTCTGCAGTTTCTTCATCTACATTCACTGTTTCAATTTTGACAATTGTGTTTCGGTTTCCTCATTGCTCCTCTGCCATCTTCAATACACTGAGCAACGCTGGCCTCTGGCTAGTGTGTTTCGTGCGCGCACAAAACGCACCAAATGCACGATAACTAAACGCACTGGCAATGAAGAACAGGGTGCACGAAACGCACAGAGCGATGCGGAACAGCCAGTGCGCCCACAGCGTGCATATTGTGCAGATCGTGCGCGATGGAGAATGTGCCTATAGTCTACAAAGAAAAAAAAGATTGGAATGAATTTTGGTTTTTGAAATCAAACACTACTGACAATAAAGCACTGATGCTTAAAGTTATTTAAACATTACCACACATAATTACTTTATACTGACAAGGGGAGAACCAGGTCTGCTAAGCTTGGATTTAACTGAAATTTAGATATGTTGTTACGCATCCCTCCCACTGTTATATGGGAGAGTAACTCATGCTAATGGCATTAGTTTACGAGATATAACTATTTAAAGTTAGTCATGTAGGCTATTGATGTATATTTTACAAATTCGGACAGTTTGACATTCTAGTAGTCTATGTGGGTAAGTCAATAGACTATAATGGTGAAGGTTCCAGGTTCAATTTAATTTAATTTTATTTTATTTTATTTTGTAAACATGTTTTGTGAACAAATTGTATATGAAACTAATATTAATTATTAAAAACAATTTTCTATAATTTTTTGCATATATTTCATTTCAGAAAGGTAACAGATTATTTATTTTTAATAACTTATTATACTGGGTGGATACAATCAGGTGACCCCCCCCCTTTTATTATCGTAACCGAAGCAGATATGTCAATTTTGATGAATCCAATGAATAGGAAGTTGTGGGTGACCTATCTCATGGTGCACTTTTCATCATCCCAAATATGCAAATTAGGACACATTCAAATCCTATCTTTAAAACCAAAAGGCCCATTTCAGACGCTCTGTTTTTTGCCGTTCGCCGTATCCGGCACGGTGCCATGTACACAAGTGAAGACACGCCGTGTACACAAGTCATTGGCGCGGTTTTAAGCCGTGTTGTTCTCTACATCCCGACAATTTCATTCTTGCCGCTATGTAAAATGAAGAGAAGCTTCTGTGCTTGTACTATTTGTATCTAAAAAAAGAAGTGTTCTCGAGTGAAGAAGAGGAGATGGGTTCATTATTAGTAATTCAATGTTTTCCATAGCGCAAAACTTTATTGATAACAAGATACAAACTAAGATTACATTCAATGATAAACGTTCATTAGTTAATACAATTCTAATGTCTTTACCCCTAGACTTGTCGTTCTTAAATCTGGTCGAATGCTGCCTGTTGCTTGTCTCTTGCTGCTTGGCACCCGTTCTTTCTCTTAAGTTTCCACACACAAGGGCACCTGGGTATCCTGTAATCTCCCCTTTTCCAACCCGCCTATTGTCTACGCCTTTTTTTTTTTTTTTTTAGGTTACTCATCTTTTAGTGACACCTAACAGAAATATAAACGGCAGTCGTCCGTCCATGATTTAAAATCGTCAACGGCGTTTTCGTAGCGTCTGAAGTCTCCCATAGGCACTTGTGGTTATTTCTAAGCACGGCGCCGTGCCGGACACGGCGAACGGCAAAAAACCGGAGCGTCTGAAACGGGCCTAACAGATACACGAAAAATTCCAATTGAAGACTTGTTCAGCATAGAATTCCAAACAAAACAAAAAAATAATTTCCTAAATCTGATAAACGGTTCACCAACAATCACATGTTGAATTTATTAGTTACCTCCCTATGCACTTCACAGAGACATTTGAATGGTCAACATGCAAATCAAGAAATTACCAAAAATTACTATAATAACATTCGCTTTCATGAGGATAAGCAAATAAAAGGAGGCATGTGTCAGCATACAGAAGACAGAATTCCAGGATGGCAAGCTACACTTTTCCTGAACTGGTCAACATGATCATCTGCTTTGGATTGTGATTGTTGGTGTTCAGTTTGTTTTGTTTGGGATTCCATGCTGAACAAGTCTTCAATTGGAATTTTATGTGTATAAGTTACGGTTTTGAATGTGTCCTAATTTGCATATTTGGGATGATGAAAAGTGCACCATGGGATAGGTCACCCACAACTTCCTATTCATTGGATTCATCAAAATTGACATATCTGCTTCGGTTACGATAATAAAAGGGGGGCTCAGTTTTGAATCCACCCAGTATAATAAATTATTAAAAATAAATAATTTGTTAACTTCCTCAAATGAAATATAATATGCAAAAAATTATAACAATATGTTTTTAATAATTAATATTAGTTTCATATATAATTTGTTCAAAAACAT
>JAHWFO010034948.1:2015182-2066168 GCA_023313115.1 Rhysida immarginata | reverse complement strand
GTTCCACGAAAAATTCTGAAAAGTTGATACAGCCGAGCTAAGATTTTGATGGTTATATTTCTGAAAACAGAATTCGAAAAAGTTAATCCGTTTTCAAGTTATCGTGCAAACGGCGGACGGCCAGATAAACGTACAGACCAAGGGTGCATTCTTATAAGTAGCTTTTATGCTAAAGCTCCTAATAAATGAATATAATGAATGAAACAAAATAAAACACACTATGTAGTAAACTTTAACTGAAATTTTAAAGAGAATTCACCACTTCCTAATATTATTAGGAAAATTGCCTTTAATTACAATAACTATATTTTTCAAAGCAATAACAGCAACAACAGCCTATTCCTTTGCTATCAATAAAAAGAAGTGTCAATTTACGCTTCAGTTTTACGAAATTCTTTTCTACATAGTTTCAATAATTGCAATAACATGTAATATTTCCTTTTATGCATAAAATAAAACAACTCCTTCCAACTATTTTTTTCTCAAACAATTTTAGTTTCTACGAATGAAAATGAAATCATATTTTTTAGTAAACGGATATATATTTAGAGAAGGACGAGACACAGGAACCCTGGAATACAATAAATAATTTTTTATACAAAATTTTTTATATTTTTTAGTACAAATTTAGAATAATTTCCATTTGTTTTTAAATCTTACATACTTCTTGAGATTATAACTTTTTGAGAGTAAGTAGAATATACAATTTTTCACTTACTATTAATATCCTTTACTAAATGAAACTAAGATATACATTCTATAAAAAGTTAACTACATATTGTGTTATAGCGAAAAGTTTCTTTATCTCAATTTTTATTAGTGATTTCATACTGATTTATAATGAGAAAATTAATGAATGAATGGTTTTTGAATGGTGCCTCACAATTTAGGCTATTAGCGACAAGAAAAAACAAAGAATCATGAAACAAAAAACATGAAGCAGCAACTAAAACACGTCAGCCCAAATGAGCAAGACTGCAGAATAAACAACGAAAGCTCCGGTTCAGTGATGAGACTTATAAAACGGATGAAATAGATGAAGGTATTAAAAAAAAAATAAAACCTTCTAATGAAGAGAACTAAAGAAATTAATGAGTTAAATGAAAACACTTTTTAAAATGAAATTAACTTAAAACTGGAATATTCAAATTTAAAAAACTATTCCTCCAATTTACAAAATTTGTTTTCTCACTTATTTGAACAAATATCTGGATACATATTCTTTCAAACAAAGCATCAATGGATGAAAAGGGGCAACGGGGAAGTAACAAATTTCTCATCTCAAAATTTGTCTGAAGTTTCTTTTAATAAAAATTATCTTTATTTTTCTTAAGTAATTATTCTGAATTGATTTCTTGCTCGAGATCGCATAATCTTTATGATGTATGGAAATAATATAAGAAATAAGATTGCATTAATGTAAAACATGGTTTCATGAAAATATAATTATACAAATATAAGCTTATAACATGCGTTTCTGGTATAAACCTAAACGATTCATCCAATGAAAGTCGCCATGTTTGTTTTGACTATAAGCCACCGCGTAAGAATAAGCACACGTGAAAATTAAAGCAGATACGAGGAACTGGCATCTGACAACGAGAGTAAACGTTGTCTCTTTTTCTTAGTGTTTCCAGGCGCTTTACACACTTGCAGGCGCTTTTGCATGGCTTTTGACTTCAGCTTCACACAAATTGTGTATAGGGTGTGTATGCAGATAGGAAATTTAGAGTACATACGAGGAACTTCCAAAAAAGTTCATTTTATGCATCAGGACACCGCTTTACGAGGAAACTTAAGGTTAAGCAATGCGAGGACCCGAAAAAAGTCCTCTTATTGTTGGTGTGTAAAACAATGCAGTTCTTCTCAACATAGGATATACAGGAACACACACACACGCACACTCACAGACACACGCCATACACACACACACAACACAGACACACACCATACACACACACACACACACAACACAGACACACACCATACACACACACACACAGACTCACTCAAAGAGAGAGAGAGAGAGAGAGAGACACACTAAAACTTTCACAGGATGCACAGTTCACAAAAATGAAAGAAATTTGATGTGGAAGTGCCAATAGAAGTGTTCACAAGAGTGAACACAAAAATATAATGATTTATGAGGAATCAACGAAATCTGTACTGTGTGCAGTCACGTAGTGGTGGTGCAAAAATGCCAATTTACAATAAATGGTTTGGCACTTATTGGAATGATTGCAGAATATGTTGTCAGTTCACACGGGGCACACTTTCAACGTAATGCAATCTAAGAGAATGCAAATTTTATTGCTAGCTACTATATAAGGTAATTTTTTATATTACTATTCATTTTTTGGGCTGGTTCTATGAGTCAGCGTGTATTTAGCACTATAATACCTGCTATTATAAATTGCTTTTTTTTTCCTTCAAATTTTAACTTTATTTATTTGTATGTTATGTGTTGTTTACTTGTTTATTTTATTTATTTATTTATTTATTTATTTATTTATTTATTTATATTAAATCTTAAATAAATAGAAAACAACTCTATTTTATCTTGGGGCCGAAATGATTATGGTCAGTTAGGGCGAGAGACAGAAGATATCTGGGATTGCGTGCCGAGACCCATTAAAGGTCTTGAGAGAGTCAAGAAGGTATATATTGCATATATTTTTCATTGACGGTGAATTTATATAAACACGACAGTCATTACTTATTATTTTACCTTTTCTTTATTCATAGATATGTGTTGGATCTGAACATAATGTTGTCATCCAGGAATCCTCTGAAGGTCATTCTTTTGTTAATATTTTAAGTACCGGTATTTGCTTTCGAGATCATTATTTTATTGAGAGACTTCAATTGCTTAAGTTGCCTGACTAATATAGTTATTAGATTGTTTCATGTTTTTCATTTTTGTATTTATGAATTCTCTTTTTTTGCTTGTTGTTTTTTTTTTTTTTTTTTTTTAATTTTTTTTTAATTTTTATTTATTTTTTAATACAGTGGAACCTCGGTTCACGGACTTAATCCATTCCAGGAGTCTGTTCGTGAACTGAGGCAACATTCCCATTCAATTCAATGTTAATACAATTAATCCATTCCAACGATCAAAAATGGATTTTTTCTGTTAATTTTAATATGGGTGCAGTACAGTAATTTAAGAATGACATTAAAGACAATTGTACACCCATGCTGTCACTAAGTGTCTTAAAGACAACGTCAAGATAGAAAGCCCAATGGAAGGCAGACAGCCGGTTTACAGATCGGGAATTTCTCTTACCCAAATCATCAGAAAGTTTGATGAACTCGCAATAAGAAATAAAGTATATGAACTGGAGAAGCAAACCCTCAAATAAATGATATTTGAAAAAATGGATGAAAAAAATTCTGCGACCTGGATTTGAACCAGGAACCTCGTGTGTCATGCTTAACACCTCTACCAATTGGACTACCAATTCATAGAGGCGTCGAGAATAACATTAAAGATATAAAACCTAAATTGCAAACGAAATTCACACGAATATACAAAGTGGCACTATCTATCTGTGCATGTATACAATGGCAAGTTAGTGATGTGCCAGTTAGTGAACCGAAATTTGGTGCGTAAACCGAAACAAAAACTGTTATTCGTGAACCGAGGTTCCACAGTATATAGTAAATTTACTTAATTTATTCTGATACATAAACAGTGGGCATAAAATCCTTTCCTTATTAGGAAAAAATCAGATCTTACAAAATATGCTAGATAGAAACATAGACTGAGTCTTTCTTAATTTTCCTTAATGGTTTGCACAGTGTGATTGGACCTTTTGTTTTTTACTAAGCCTACCATTTCAGTAAATGGAGGTTTTGTTGCATTTCGCTTATGAGAATGGTAGCTTTCCAATAGGCACTTGGATATATGGGCAGGTGCTTATCAGTTCTTGAATTCAAGCTTTCCAACTGATATTGTAGCCACCAACTGCATCTGGTATTGTCCTTTTGGCTTATTTTATGGGAGGATGCTTAGGACAAAGTGTTCAGCTAACAGCTTCTGATATTGAAACATTAAAGGGATGTTGAAGGATTCTTGACGAGAATTCGAGTATCACTTGTCAGTCATGTCCTAAATGAACTTTTTTTTTTTTTTTAAACTGTACTCTTCAAATAGCTTGACACATTGGACCTAAAAAAAATTGTAAACTTAGTATAAGTTAGCACCTATACTCCAAAAAAAGAATTCAATGGGAAACCGAAAAGGTTGTATTAAAAATCTTGTACATATTGATATCATTGTGTTGAACGTGTGGAGGTGATGACATTGAGAAACCGTAGATGGCATTGGCGTACATAAGTCTTGCATAAGACCCTGGGAAATAATTTCACAAGATGGTGGTGCCCTTGCAACAATAGACTAAGAAAGAGCAGCTATATGGTGTGAGATTTTCATTTACTGAGTAAAACTTAGTGCACGACTAGTGCTGAGGATACTCCTGTCTTAGACCCAAAGTTCAGCCTTTGAAGGCCTACATTTTGGAGTATATGGCTGCCATCAGCTATATTGGATGGAGGTCAGTTTTTTTCAAATGGAAAATGATTTTGTGAGATATACATGAACAATATGAGAATTTTCACAGAAAGCCATTCCATTCATTGGATTGACCGATCTATCATGGTTTGAAATTTTCCCATAGCACTGCTACATGATATGTTCAATGTGCTGTCGCTCTTGTTGCATGCAGAAATTTATGAGAGATTTGATTTGCTTTGTTGCAGCACTCAATGACCCTTTCTTTCTGATAGTCCATAACAAATTTTCTCTGCATAAATGAATCTCTTCAAACATCCCCATAGAAAAAATTCGAGGGGTTTGAAGAGATTGGTGATCTCGAAGTTCATTCCGTGGGACTAAGCCAACTAATCCAGCAACCTGGAAACTGGATAACAAGCCACTGATGAACAACTGTCCCATATCTTCATGTTTGGAAAAAAAGAAGGGAAGCTGCCATTTTCAGTCAAAAGGAAGGAGAGGGAGTAACCTTCATCATTTTCAGTTATCATTCAGAATTAGGGGTGCTTTCATTGAAAATCTGTGCAATCACTTGGGTGCTCCATATCCCACTTAATAGGTAATAATGACTTAAAAACCTAATATCATGTATCATTACACGGTGTCCCAAAAGTCTGGTCTCGTAGGGAATACTGAAATGTTGCAGATTGGGAATATCCATAGATGAATAAGTATAATACAGTCGAACTCACTTTTACGAACCTCAGTTTAGCAAACTTTTTTCTCGGTCTTGGCCACAACCTTCTGTTTTAGTACAAAATTTACTTCACTTTAATGAATTTCACTTTAACAAATGTAATTAGTCCCGCTAACATTGGTAATACCTCGCTTTAACGAATTTAAGAAGAACTCCAAATAAAAGAACACTCTGCTAATAATAGCCAGTTTTCATTTCCCCGGACACTGCTTATAAGAGTGCTCCACTATAAAAGGGGACCCACTGATGCTATTGATTCATTCCAATCCGAGCTCTCAAGGAAGCTAGATTTTCATCTACATGCAGCAGATGACCATGTGCGGAAGGAAAGCAATTTTGACACAGGTAAGGGAACGTCCATAAATGGTGCCATCACTTTAGGGGGGGAGGGGGGTATGCCATGACTGATGGCGTTCGATGACGTATGGGGGAGGGAGGTCTCCTTGACTGATGACACCACCCTTTGCGAGCCCAATGCATTTAAGACGTCGTTGTTTAATACCAAATACAGCCGATAGGAGGCAATAGTGATGGCATCATTCCAAAGTTTCGATTTTTAATATCTGGTTGACTTTTGGTTTTTCAAGGCTTCGCGACCAGTCGAATAGCCTATTTACGGTAATTTTATAAATGAGTGTTGTCATAAATAAGAACGAGGTTCTTTACAGAGAGCTTCATCATAATTATGCATTAGTCAGCTCTAAATTAAATCATGCAACAGTTGACCCAGAAGTGTCGATACTGTGGAATAATTTGAAACGCGATCCTGAATTCCCCAAAAATGCGGAAGAAGAAATAAGGAAATGGAAAGACCGTGCAAAAACGAAATCAAATTCTCTGGATCGATACTGGGTAAAGAAATTTTTATTTACCTTTTTAATACATGTACCAGCTTAAATTGATGGACATCAATATCTGCTTGCTAAAGTCAGTCGTTTCAATCTATGAAAACCCCATAGGGCAACTTTCAATAATTCAATATAAAATTTATACTACATTGTAGGATAATTTGTTTTCCAGGCAAACATTCCCAAGAAGATAATCCAAAGTGAGGAAATTGAATCGCATGCTGAACCATCTGTAGCTGTTTCTGACGTCAAAGAAACCACCCAAAAGCAGCAGACCACTGCTTCTATTGCTCCAAAGCAGTTAGAGGTCACAAAAGAAATATCTGCACTTGCTCTCGAAATTTCATACCTAACCCAAAAAAGAAATGCCAATGTTGCTACTGAAGAAGACTTAAGTAATTTAAAAAAGAAGATACGAAATAAATCTGATCTTGAGAAGAAATTAAAGAGACTTCAGAGAAATCAATTAGCATCTTTTAAGAAACGACAACGTGCCAAGTCACCATTTAAAGCATTAGAAGAAAGTAATCCAGATGTAGTGGCATCACTAAGGAAATATAACAGGCTGGGACGTCCAAGAATAGAGGAGAGTCAACCAGAATTTTTAAAAGCCATTGTTGAAATTGCTACTTTTGGCACCCCTGCGGATGAACAACGTCGTTCTGAAGGCCTTAGATCAGTCAAAACACTTGATCAACTTGTGAAAAATCTCGGATATAATGTAAATTGCATAATTTAAACTAGTCAATACAATTGGAGAGTTGTATGAATCACTAATAAATAAATCATGCATCACTAGGTATCACAGAGTGCAGTCTACTTGCGGCTGCTACCGAGAAGATCCAACACATCTGAGGAAAGAAGACATATTACTACCGTCCCTGTCAAACTAACTAAAGCAAGAATGGATGAACATAAAGTGCACAATGACACTGAGTTTTGTAAAGCAACAATTGGATATCTTGAAGACATTGCATCAATTTTGGGCCCTCGCAACATTTTGTTTATTAGTCAAGATGATAAAGTAAAATGCCACACTGTTCAGTTATTTTCATCATAAGTTTGACCAATATTAAACGGATGTTTCATTTTATTACAGGCTCGAGTGCCAATAGGGAAAACTGCAGCAAGCAATGATTTGCTCCCTCCCTTTTTAATGTATCTTGACTATAGAGTAGTGTTGTGCCGATACCAATACCAAAAAGTATCGATACTTGCCGGTATCGAGTACTCAAGTATCGGGCATACTTTGCATGTCGATACCCGATACTGAAAAAACCTATCAGTCACCTAATGAAGAAGTTCGATTTTCAGCGTTAATTCAGAATCTGTTGAATATTTTAACGCTTTTATTCCAGTGGCTGCCTACTGATTAGGGAAGTATCTTTCGAAGCGTTTGTTTTTATTTCTCCTAACGAGGTTGAGCTGTCGAGCTCACGCCTCGCTCTATGGGCGCACGGGGAAATAAAAAAAAAAAAGCTAATGACTCGGACACGTGATGATAGCCTCCTGGTAATAGTAGTGTAGAGGTCTAATTGTAATGAGTGATGTTAGCCTCCACGTGCTCCAGTATAGGTTCAACGTCCTCTCAGAAATGCATTTTACCATATAAATAAATACTCATTTTTGCTCGATACTATCGATACTTTCTCATTGAGTACTCGATATTGGTATCGAGTATTTTATTCAAGTACTCGATACCGGAAGTATCGATGCTTCTTTGGTATCGCACATCACTACTATAGAGTCCGTCTTCCAGATCACAATTGGGTTGTTGCAGATAAGCACAAGTTGATTCCTTCTGTTTATGCTTTGGTAGAAATTAAGGAACACGTGATTGGTGAGAGGAAGGCTGTTGGATACAGCAGTCCAAATTGGATATCTATCCGAAGTGGTAAGCACAGTAGTAGCACCGTGTTGACCCATGCTAGTGATTTCGAGAGCCTTCTCGGGAGTGAGGAGTTGACTTCATTTACCCGTGAGTCAAATGGGAAAGTGAAAGCTGTGGTAATAGTTATTGTTGATGGTGGTCCTGATGAAAACCCCTCGTAGTAGTGTTTTTTGTTACAACTAATGAATAATTTTAAACCTTTGGACAATTATCCATCTAAATGATTTCATTAATTGTAGATATGAAAAAGTACAAGCCATTACGCACTTAAAACGCAATGATTTAGATGCACTGTTTATTGCCACTAATGCTCCCGGTCGGAGTGCATTTAACCGTGTTGAACGGAGAATGGCTCCTTTAAGTAGAGAACTCTGTGGCCTTGTTCTCCCACACGATCATTATGGTACGCATCTAGACGAGAATGGGAAAACAATTGACACAGAGCTGGACCAGTGAGACTTTAAGCGAGTTGTGGAATAATATGACAATTGATGGTTATACCGTGCACTCCAAGTACATTTCTCCAAAGTAATGTTCTTTTGCTGTGGAGGATGTTACACCGCAGTGGAGAATGAAACATGTTTGAGAGCCCACTACTGCTTTCAGGTTTGTAAATAAAAAATGTTCAACACATTAGTTCTCTATAACATAAACTCCGCCATGATAATCGACATCAATTTTAAATTGCATTTTTTAGGTGCTGAAATGCAATGATTCTTCCTGCTGTTCTGAGTTAAGAAGTCCAATTAAGAAGCTCATTGGTAGCTTTCTTCCTGCTCCTATTCGTATTTTTCAAAGTAGTCTACTACCTGGCAGCAATGAAAGTCCTAGCAGTCAGTTTACCAACCTCTACCAGTGAGATTGTGTATTGACGAAACTAGTCTGCAGCAAGGTGCTATTAAAGAAGTTCCCTTTGATGTATGCTGTCCTTCTGTTGTGGAGTTGATACCAACTAGGACCTGTAAGGATGATGTGATTAAAAATTGTTTTTAGACTAATTTGGTTTGGACCTTTCTCGCTCATTTTCTCAAAATCTTTCAAGGGGAAGGTGTGATTAAAAATTGTTTTTAGACTAATTTGGTTTTGCTCTACAGGATAGCAATTGGAAATTTTTCTCTATCTTTAATAGTTTTCGAGTTAGCAAATGGATGACATTAAATTTGGGGGTCAAAGTCAAATTTGAGTGCAGCAATGAATTCCCCCACCCCCCTATTACCTATAAACCACACTCATCAGATCTCGCCTACCTGGCAGCTTTGAGATATCTGCCATGTTACCAGACTTTTTGGTCACCCTGTATATAATGCAGAAACTACTCGTTGGAAGTCGATCAAATTTTAATGGTATACACAGTTTTATTTACCCTATTATTCCTACAAATTTCATTATCTAGGCGTTAGAGAACCTGAGTTATTAAGGTGTTGATCTTGGTGGTAGCATTTTTATTTCTGTTCATATCTCAGTTATCGTTCAAATGAGGACCCATGTTCATATGAACTTTTCTGCTTAGAATCACCCATACTACCTCCCCTAAAAGTTTGTACATTGAATTTTGAATCACCCTGTGTATACCTTAAGGAAGTTTTATTTATTTATTTATTTTTTATTTAATTTTCATTTCCATAATAAGAAATTTCAGTTTAATGAATTTTTTCACAGTCCCCAGGAGTTCGTTAAAGTGAGTTCAGCTGTATTATAATTTAAACCTTTATCTTTATATGACACAAAGGAATCGAGGTTTAAATTTAATGGAACATGAGTTGTATGTGGAATATGCAATTGGTGGGAATTATTTGTAAAGTGGCAAAAGGATTGTGTTCTTACTCCATACTGTTTAAAGAGCCGTAGACATTTCTAAACATGCCAATATGTCTTCAGACTCAAACTTTATAGCCGAATAATAAAGATTATTTGGCAATTTTTCAGATTTATAAAATAAGTATGTATATTCATTGGAACTTAACAAATTTTAAACTGTTTTATTTTTCTTTTCTTAATTAGGTGACCTTGTAATGACTTGGGGATGGAATGAACATGGCATTTGTGGCACAGGAAATGAAATTAATGTTGTTATGCCTACTTGTCTGTCAATTGCATCTCATCCTTGGCATTTGAAGTCCATGGGTTGTGGTGCAGGCCAGAATTTTATGCTAATTTCAAAAGAATCCTGATTGAAATAAAGACTGATGTATTTATTGTATATAACTCTTTAATTTAAAAATGAAATAAAATTTATGGTAAAGATTTTTAAAACTACTTTGAAATTCTTTGAAATATCTATTTTGAACTGACTGTACAGGATGGGCATAAGAAACATCTATAATGTTATAACTAGAAAAACTATCTCTAGGCAATTTGCAACAATGAAAACAAACTCTTATTAAAGTATTTATTTATTTATTTATTTATTTATTTATTTAAAATTGTAAGCAACAGGCTGAGTGCCCAGTAACAGCTTACATCTGAGCAATTACAATGAAAGAGAGAAATTAAAGAATTCCTTTTGTGGCCCAAAAAATATCTAGGCTCTGTTGATCTTTCTCCAAGTGTTGAGCATCTCCTGAGTGAAGGCTGATATGGCTTGGACAATTCATCGGCGCAGTTCAGGCAAGTTGTTTACTTTCTTGCTATACATTATCCTTAACATACCCCCAGCCAAGAGATCAGCCATCCCATCCCATCCTATCTATCTGTCTGGGAAATGGTGATTGTCTCCCAAACACGAAGTCCCAATGAGGTAGTGCACTGCCCTATTGAAAAAACATGCTTGGCTGATGTTCCTCCATAATTGGCAATGCGTGATTTTCCAGCATGTCCAGGTAATTTGTGCTTTTTACTTTTTTTCAGTGAAGAACAACTGTGCTCGAGGAGGATGTTCATGGTGTCTCAGTTCATTATACTGCCTGGCCAATGAATTAGAATGAAACATGACATAAAATATGTAAATGTAAAAGCCATGCATCATAAGTACAGAGAATGCAATATTAATTGGAGCACATGAGTTTCACAGGCTAACATATCTGTAATAGTTGTGTGGAATGGGAAAAATGAAAGACCTGCCGTAGTTCGAAAAAGGCGTTATTGTGACAGGCCTGGCTAGCAGGTGTCATGATAGCAAAGACAGCACAGCGGCCCAATATCTTGAAAGCAGAACCCACAATGTGGATCGAAAACTGTTATGCAGTACCACGATCGACAGGGGGTGGCCGTGGCCTGGTTGCCTCGTCGGTTGGCTTGCCAATCGATGGAGTTCAGCAACTTCAGGCGCAGCCAGCTGCTGGTTGGGTGACGGCCAGGGCTTGAGGGCCACTGCTGGTGGGACAGCTATTTGGGGTGCGGCTGTTGGGGGACTTTAGTCTGACCCATTTGCCGATTGACCATAGCTGGTTTTCCAGCAGTTGGTGACAGCCTCTGGTTTGTTTATCCCTAGCAGTTCTTCCATCATGAAACCCCCCGTGCTTCGGAGGGCACGTTAAGCCGTCGGTCCCGGCTGCTACTGTCATCTCGTAGCAGTCGTTATTTACTGGGATGGCGCAAAACTCCCTCATAGGAGTAGGTGCCACAGATTATCGCTTGCGATAATCTACCCTCTGTACCACGATCGACAGAGTCTCGGAAAGCTTGTACAGTGACGACAAAGGCTACTTTACAACAATTGATGGAAGACTTCAATAAAGGTTTATATAACTCGTGTCCACTATAACAATGTGCAGGGAATAGAAGAGTGTAGGAAGTGTCTTGTTTCAGAGAAGAACCTAAAAGTTAGTCCTCATTTCCGTAAGGAGTGGCGTGGCTGGACAACAGATGGCCGAAAGTGCTAGGGTATAGGATTTCCAGTTCTTGAATCCATTGGTTCATAGATTAGAGTCCCAGAGTGGTGTTTGTGCTTGTCCCCGGAATGTGTAAAGATATTAATTATTTTCACATAAAGGTGCAAAATGATCTTGCTGTTGGCATGCCTATAAATCTAATGAACCAACCCAGTAACAGCAGATGACTGCAAAAGGGTAATGTGATCAGATGAGTCATGCTACACACGATACTGTACCGATTGCCTGATAGTGTAGTGTCAGGCCTATGAAGCAATGGACCCATCCTGCCTTGTCTCAACAATTCAAGGTTCTGGTGGGCATGTTGTAGTTCAGTATGTGCCCTAGATATTCCTTGTAGATCCAGTGACAGCCAAGGAGTACCTGAACTTCATTGCTGATAAAGTCCATTCTGTGATGTTGCACTTTATCCTTTGGACCCTCGATCCACACAAAATTTTCATAACTTAGTAAATTTATAAAATAATTGAAAAATATGGGGTAGAATTTTTAATGACGTCTACTCTAGAAAACGCTGCAGTAGAATACATTTGGGATTTTATCAGAGCGATGCATACATCAAAGGCATCTTCTTCGTCAACTTTAAGACAGCCGAAAGTATCTTTGATAAATGCAAGGGGATCACTGGACCTGAATGCACTGCAGCCTAACCATATACATGCCGTCATTCAGGCCCTACAGCATATTGAACAGACATTTCTTATTCTTTGGCCTAGTAATGTAGCTTTCAAATCATTATGTTGGCTCAATGAAATCAACCAAAAGCAAATCCTTTTGATCCCAGAATATGCTTGCCATGAATTTTCCTTGAGACTGAGTATGGTTGAATTTTTTTTTCGATTTGGGTGAACCGGAATGATGCCACTGCATGGATTGCTCCAGCATCTAGTGACTACCATCTTTTCCTACACCTACTCAAGAACTGGCTTGCATCTTAGCAATTCAAGGAAACTAAAGTTGAAAACCTCTGTGCAAAACTGGCTGAAATTCCAGAGGGCAGAATTTTTTTGTGGAGACTTTGAAGAAGCTTGTTTCACGATTGCAAAAGTGTTTGGAATGAAATGACTATGCAGAAAAATAATATAGGAATATATGTACTTGTAACCATTAATAAAGTTTTTATTTTTCTGTGTTCTCATTTTATAACCGACCGATTTTTGAAATATGCCTCGTATTTTGAAACGTATTTTTGAAAGGCATATACGTGTACCACTTTCTGTATATGAATTTTTCGGGTTTTTCCAATACCTAAAGAGAATGCCTCTGCACGGAAACGTCATACATTGTTACATTGTTATTCGTATTTCTACCAATAATAAGCCCTGAATTTGCACTACTATAATGATGTAACAATGTATGACGGTTTCCGTGCAGAGGCTTTCTCATTAGGAGGTGTTGGTTTTCAGTTGTTATAATGAGAGAAAAAGGCTTCAAGAATACTGGAACGTTCTTCCCGTAAAATCTATATAACAAGGGAATCCATAGTGTCTCTCAAATGATTTCCTGTATGATCAAGAATATCTGAACACCTCTAAGTTTGGTTTCTCCTGCGAAGCAGGAAGAAATTAATAAGTTGTGGGCAAATCCAGCTGTGAAACTGCTGCCACTGCCAACAAGAATATGCACCTATTTTTGAAATACTGCAGTTAGAAGTGGATGTGAGTTTGCTATAGCCTAGCTCGCATCCAACGTTCTAGTTCAGTTATTGTTTACGAGATTGAGATTCAAACTCTGATTAAGCCCTACAATTCCTAACATTCTTTTCAGGATATTAACTGTGGCGGACATACGATCATGTCGAAAGAAGAATGGACCCTCACCAGAGACAAATGAAAGAAAGAGACTGGCAGTGCCCTATTCATTTTGCTGAGCGCTACTGGTGCCACCGGAAGTGCAGCATTCGCTATGTTGCTATTGGCAAAAACCTAAGGCGGTGTATATTTTCAGTGTAATTTCAGCTGTTTTTGTAGATGATTTCTGGAGTATTAGTAAGCATAACCTGTTTTCTGATTTTTTTTTAAAAAAGTTTATTGCATTATCGAACGATAACGTATACTTTCAATGACTTCAAATAGCTGATTCAATGCCTAACGAATTTTTAAAAGACAAATATTTTGAAATTTTAAATTAAAAGGAAGAAATAATTCTCAGTTCAATAAAATAATCAATTTATTAATCTACATATTGTAATAAGTAATTAACTAATACTATAATTAGTTGTGAACTGAAGTATTAGATCGTTTTAAAAAGCGATTTGACCAATATGTATGAGAATGTGGTCCAGTTAGTTATTAGAAGGAGAGATTATAATTAACACATCTTGTACAAATCGACAATAATTTGGATTATATATTTTATTGGTGAACTGTATATTTTATTTTATTTACTTTCAAATTATAATTTATAAAGGAGAATTTTCCTAGTTAATTGTATAATCTCTTCCTCCTTTTCCATTTAAACTTTTTTTTTTTTTTAATTTATGTTTAAGAATAACTTTCTTTATCACCAAATAACTTTTTATCAGATGGACCGAATTGGATGATTATTTTTTTTTGTTTAATAGAACAAGTTTTTCTGGTAGTCCGCCAATAAATTCATCCAGATATCTTAGGTAGATATTAGAAAAAATAATTGTTTGCGATTGCTACACATCGGCGGTGCCAGTGGAAGCAGTAAATCAATTGCGGGTGGCTCAGTGGTTGCGTGATCGCCTCTGATGCCCGAGGACGCGGGTTCGATCCCGGCCGAGGACGACGAGGATTTTTTCAGTGGGAAAATCCTGAGATCACGCACTTCCTTCGAAAGAGAAGTAAAGCTGTTGTCACGTGTAGTCGTTTGCCGGCTGCACGTTAAAGAACCCTTGCGAGGCAAAATTCACTAGAGGGGAGGTCACTGCCAGTCTCTTCTTTTCATTTGTCTCTGGTTCTCACCAGACTGTTCTGTTGCTACAGTGTTAGCAGCCTGGAATTATCTAAACTTCATAGTTCTCTTCACGTATACCAGAAATAGATACTCTGTAGTCTCAATGTTGCCTATACGATAAGAATTACTCATAAGGATGGGGGAAGTGGCTTCCAGGTCCCATCTGGTTTATAAATTAAAGCTTTTCGTCCGTGGCCCTCGTAATGAAGAACGGATAGTGGAGAAATGACATCATTAACAGTGACGTGATATTGACAGGGAACTCCAATCGATTAAAGGGAATGCTACTCCAAAATAACTGCAATATTTAAACGAGCTAACATTAGAGCAGAACTATTTCCATTTTTAGTCTTCTATGTAAAGGCAATGGACTCTCTCCAGGAAAGATTTCCAAAGTGCCACATTTTAACTCTTAAACGATTAAGAGTAATTACTTTTTAAAGAAGATATGTGGATGATATCTTGATATGCGTTATTGTGGAGCCAGGCCAGTAGGTGTTACGATAGCTAAGAAAGGCATAGCTGATCAGTGTTTCGCAAGGAGAGATCTCTAAAGTGTTTTTCGTGGAAGGAGAACACGCAATGTTTGTCGCATTGTCTACAGTGGGGATCGAAAATTTCCGCAGAACCGTGATCGGACGGCGTTTCAGAAAGTGAGGAGCAATTGACGGGTCCCTTCAATGAAGGTTCGTCCCAACCCACATCCACTAAAACAATTGAAGAAAATAGGGATTGCGAGCCGAGCTCGTGTGCGGAAGCCTCTCATTTCAGCGAGAATCGAAGGTTCGCCCGCAATGCTGTAGAGAACGGCAAAGGGTAATGTGATCAGATGAATTACGCTACATGCCTAATATTGATTAATAAGTCAGTTTCCACAGTTATTGCTTGAAGTCTCCCTGCCAAATCTGTAACATCCAGATACTAATTTAAAATTTGAATCTCCCATTAATATTTGAGGCTATGCAACTATCGATTTTTATAGACATATATTGTAATAATAAATAAATAAATTTACAGGGCGTTCCACAAAGGAGTAAAAGAGTTAGTAACTCGGGACCGAGGCATAGCAAAATTGTAATGTGAGCTTCGCTTGTGTGCTCGCAGTTGCAATAATTCCGTACAAGTTATCTCCCCGACCAACAAAACCACGCCTTATCAGTCCAAGAAGAAAAGTTACGCTCATTGCATTCTTTGACATCGACGGTTGCGTATCATAATTTTGTACCACCTGTTACTGGTCATTTCTAAAATCTATATAGAACTTTAATTCATACGGGCAAGTTTTGTATAGGTTGCGTGATGCAGGAGGAAGCGTCGCGACAAGTGGCGAGTAGAATAGTTTCTTTTTGACATACCTTATTTACCTTATTTGTTCTGCAGCAATTCCCCGCTGAGTGGCTTTTTCTTTTCCTTAATCTGAAAAAGAAGTTCAGTAGGGGAGGATATCTAATCGAATGCGACGAAGAACTCCGGAAGATTCCAAAACAAACCTTCCTCCGGTGCTTCCATTAGTGCCAGGATCAATGGTGTGTTTGCACACGGTGACGAGTTAAGCGTTGCTATATGTCCTACCATTATAGTGCTATATCACAATTCCTGGAATATTTGATTGACCGTTTATATTAAAAAGCGTTTATCTTGTCCTGAATAGTAAATAGGGAGGTATAATCGTAGGTGTATTACAAGAATAAAGGAAATATGCCTTGATTTTGGAGCATCCAAAACTCCAGTACATTAGCAGAATGTCGCCAGTTTTGAAAAGTAGGGCCACTGCCTGCCATCAAATACATCGAAAAGTTTTGTCCAGGTTCCCCAGTCGCTCTACGCGATTCACATTTCCTTTTTCTGCTCACTATTCTCCAAACTCTATCCATCACGTTGTCGCATCACGTTTAGTTTATTCCGCGATACTACTTAGATACCAATCAGCCACTAAATAAGCCTAGATAACGCATCGGCTTGTTAAAAGTTTCTCAACCGCGTCTTCAGGCATTTTACTACTTCTGTTTAACTAATTTCTCTTCCTCGCTAGTTATTTAAAATTATTAATATAATAAATTATCTCAGTCCACTAACTTGCTTTCATCTAGTCATTCCCTTTTCTTTATCTTGCATCTTTACTTCATTGGATATTCCCATTGGTCGATTCCGTGCATGTGTCATCATTTTTATAGATGTAGTAATTTTTCCAGTCTGCATTTTATTGTTTCTTATATTCATTTGATGACGGCCTTGGCCGAAACGGGTTTATAAATTTTATTTTAATTTGCAAATAATTAGGCACAACATTGCTGTTTTGACGCCTTTTCTTTTAAATAGAATAATTCTAACTGAATGAAACTACTTTACGTGTTCAGCAAAAGCAACTGTTTATTGCACAATGTTATCAATGAATAGGGAAACTTTTAAAGTTCAAGTGCTTCAAAATGAATCGCAAACATTCATTGTAGGAGCCGCGTGCCACATGGCAACTTTCCAGACGATAATCTAATTCTTGCCATGTACAGCATGTCCACATGGATGGTTTCATTGCCATTAATAATTCGCTGTCGTAATTCGCAGCTTTATGCTTTTGTCCTGCAATTACTGTATCTCCACAAAAATCACTAGGAATAAGGTCAAGTTACCAAAGTGAAATGTCAGGTCGTTGGCAGTGTTATGGCCATTCCAGCGTTGAGGTAAAGCACGGAATAAAAACTAGTAGTCCCTCTACCGTCGTTTTTTGCAACATCACCTTCGTCCAGCTTTAAGGAGAAAGCGACGGCATTTTCTGGAAAGACCCCTATCATCCTTCATGGCAATGCGAGGAGTCACATTGCTAATACTGCGACAGATCATCTGCGCCGTTGGCAATAGGAAGTACTGGAACATCCGCCATACTTGCCTGATATGAGTCCAGGCGATTACGATCACTTAACCAAAATGAAAGAGCCACTTAGAGGGAACCATTATAACACAAAAACAGCCATTATCTGTGTCATAGGACGTCATTTACGGACATCAACAGATATGGATGCGGTGATGGTGTACGACGCCTTCCAGAAGTGTGGCAGAAATGGTAAACATGGAGGAGGGGGGAGGCGATTACTTTAAAGAAATGTAAGTGATGTTTCCTGTAATTGCAAGATTAGGAGCTTCTCCTTCATAATAACGCATGTGCACACACCATTAAGCACGGACAAAAATTTTTGAGTTTCCCTATTCATTGATAACTTACATAGAGCGAAGGATTAACCTCCGATGTGGCCCAAGACAAATATTTGCTCGGGCCCTACTTAATAGTGTGTTTAGAAATAGATACAGGCATAAATCTTAGATAAATTAATCGGCGAACCTTCGTGGATATTATGTCTATACTAAAGGGTATCCCAAAATGAACTGACATATTGAATTTGCCGCCATTTTTTTCGTGGTACAACGAGAGTAGAGATTTTCATATGATGTCATTATTCAATATTGAGGTTAAATTCTGCAAAACTACAATCGAACAAGGCGTAGAAATTGTAAAAATTCACGTCAAAAATGGTGAAAATTTTACGAAAGCGGTTCGCAGCTAGGTGATGAGAATCGGCCGCCAAGATCATGTGACTTGACACCATTAGCCCCCTTCTTTCTCTGCGGTTATCTTAAGTCTATGTCAATAAACCACAAACTATTGAGGACCTCAAAGATGAAATTCGACAAAACATTGCCGAAATTTCCCAGCAACATTTTATGCTAACATATTATGGAAAATTTACTCAAAAGAGTGAATTTGTGCTACAAAGGCTGGGGCGGTCATTGGTCAGATGTTTTGTATCACACAAAATGTCAATGTTTTTACTTTCTAATAAAGCAAAAATATTGTAAATTTTCCAATGACAAATGTGTTTTATTAAAAAATTAAAATGTCAGCTCATTTTGGGACACCCTTTATAATCTGCCACGGCTTGCACATTCTTCTGTAATAAATACATACGTGTAATTGCTCTGTACTAAACACGTAAAATTGTCTCGTTAAACATTATCCACAGTTTCTGGCACAGTATCCGAAGTTTTTATTTCATTCATTTAGAATTACCTTGCATTATCAATGTCCGATAATCAATACTTAAAGTCGATGTTGTGTATTTTTGATATCAAAAAGGTGATTTAGTTTCGAATCTGCAGTCCGAAGCATTGAATCATGATAATGATTTTAGATGCAACAAACAAATAAATTTTTTATACACTACATAAACCTTTTATTTATCAGGTTGTTGCAAAAGTTTCTTCCGGTTCTAGAACCCGTGCCCAAGAAGGGCTCATTTTCCGAGGGGGGTGTTCATATTTTTTCAAACAAATTATTGCATTCGATTCCTGAATATCTTTGCTATATTACATCCAAGAATCAACTTTCTGACTATACATCTGTGAGTGCCATCAACGGTCTGAAATGGACCTTTCAAGCGAGCATATTCGAGCAATAATCTTCTACGAGTATTCTGAAAAGATCAGTGCTGCGCAATGTCACCGAAACATTTGCCAACGCTTAGGTGATGGCACTGTTAGTTTACGTACAATAGAAGAATGGTATCGCCGGTTCAGACGCGAGATAGCACTCTTCAAGATGCACCTGTCTGGTCGGCCAATCATGATTTCAGATGGTGATCTACACTACATGATCAAAGGAGTTGGGACACCTGTTGCTTTACCTTAAAGCCGCATAAAGCTTCAATCAATAGTGTGTAGGACCACCCGGAGCTGCTATCACTGCCTCCACCCTACATGGCATACTGTCCACGGTATGTGTCAACAGGTATTGACCGCCATTCCTCGAGGAGTGTCGTGGTCAGTTCCTGGACAGATGTAGGGCGAACCATCCTGGATCTCACACGTCGTTCCAATTCGTTCCAAAGATGTTCGATGGGGTTGAGATCAGGACTCTTGGCGGGCTAATCCAGTTCTTCAACCCGCATCGTCAAACCAGTCGGATATGGATCTTGTTTTGTGTCAAGGCGCATTGTCGTGCTGAAAGAGGAACGGCCCGTCACCGAAGTGTTCCCACAGCGCTGGAAGTGCCCCGTTATCCAGGATGGTCCTATAGCCATCAGCATTGAGGTTTCCGTTCACCTTGATGAGCAGGCCCAGTCCAGTCCAGGAGAAACACCCCAGGTGTTCACAGAGGTGTCCCAACTCCTTTGATCATGTAGTGTACGCCAAGCAATTGATGAAGATCACAATGTAACAACGAGGGAACTCGCAGAACAGTTCAAGGTTCATTTTTCAACCATTGCCCGGCATCTGCATGAGCTGAATCTGTCATTCAAGTTCAATCGTTTTTGTGTTGGAATAAAAATCCGGAAAAAACTTTTGCAACAACCTGATATTTATCAATGGACGAGTCTACGTCGGTAATACTGAAGTATGAAATATAAGCACGGGCAGGGCCGTAGCCAGGACGTTTTCTTGGGGGGGTCGATTTTCAAAAATTCCACTGAGTCGAACCTTTTTCCATAATGGGTTAGTCGTCGACCCCCCCCCCCCCCTGAGTACGGGCCTGACGGGTATCGAGTTTCTCTATATTTCGAGTAAACACACACTCTATGCTTAAGGTGACTCTTCTTACTGTGCTCACGATCGAATTTGGGACCACAAACAGCTTTTCGCAGTATCTAAAATCACAAAACGAGTATATTTTTTATGACGAAAAATTAAAATTATTGCATCATCCTGCGTACCGCTCTTTTGGATCGAAACATTATTGTTAACTATAGAGAAAAAGGAATCTGTAGAAATAAATTTAGCACTTCAAAGCACATAGAAATTCAACAAACGCATAAATTATAAATAAGATGAAGGCTTCAAAAAGCATCAAAAGATCTAAATGATTCAAAATAATAAATTATGAATTAAATTGTGAGTAATAAAATGTATTTATTGTAATGGAAAAGAGTTTATTCCAATACACTAGAATTCATTAGTCTTCATTCAAAACACTAAAGCAAAACGCTATGCCATTACACGAATTGGCAAGGTAAGCCAGCGAAGTATAGTGGCGCTATCTGTTATCACACTTTCAATATATTTCGTAATATCTTTATAGTAATGGCTAAGGTCAAAAACTCTCACCGGTGAGACGAGTTAGCGTTTGGTCGGTCAGAAATCCCGGTGAGAAAACTGTGACGTCATTTTAACGCGGTCAGAAACGCCAGTTAGTGCTGCTATGCCTAACCAGTTAGTCTAACCGTCCTCACCGAGAAAAAGACGGTTAGCCCAGTGAGAAATTACGTCATCATTCTCTCACTGGTGAGGGTTTTTGACCACAGCCAAAGACAGGGAAGAGGAAGAACAATTGTAATTCTTTCCTGGTAAAGATTTAAACAAAAGTTGTTGCTCAGACAACAATGGTTAGGTGACTTTTCAGTTCCGGTGTGTGATGCAAGACTACGCCAATAATGCTTAAATGTGCATCAACAATGCAAAACTGTTTCCGTAACACTTTTTGGTGTCGTATTTTGCATCACGTTTTTTGTAGAATGATATCCAGCCTTAAAACATTATCATGTTAAAACATTTACAGTGCCATTTCAATTTTAATTGTTTTTTTTTAATGATCCGGAAAGCGGCGGGCATAGCGCTCAGAGCTAAACTCTCTTGGTCCGTCACATTTCGTCGGCAGCGTTTACAGAGGAGCGTCGGCGAGCGTTTACAGAGGAGCGTCGTCCTTTTAAGTGGCCTTTTCGGCGAGATCATCTTTATAATCTACATGCATACTATTTTCAATAGAAACCCATTACCATGTTTCTTTCTACATGCTTTCAAATATATGCTTTCTACATTCATAATTCTTTGAGACATTTCAAAAATTTGTAATTCGCCTCCAATACATCAAATAAAAGATAAACTATATTTATGTACTTATCTTACATGATGCATCAGATAATCATTTGTAATCAGAAAATATGATCATAAGTGGTCACTAACTTACTAACTGTCGAAGTTTGCTTTTGTAATGTTGATATGACGTTCCAGTGGATTACACTGTGTCTGATTACATTGTGTCATTTCCAGTTTTTTGTAACTTGTTATTCAGACAACATAACTTCTGAGTATGGCCTGAATTTTATCACAAGAATTTATAGTAAAGAATGCGCGAGAGGAAATATCACGACATGCTGGAAATCAAACTTTTTGTTATTTTATTCATAAAGGTAAATAATGTGTACCGCAATATCCTTAGAATAAACTATTAATTGCAAATATATTCCAGCATAACGACCTTCCTGATTCGTTATTTGTGTTTGAAGTGTTTTTTGTTTTTTTCTCGACAATATAAATATTTAAACTTAATAGATTTTACATATTTTCTTTGCATATCCTAACTTTTGGACCATACTGCATCTTCTTATTTTCACGAGTTTGCTTTTTAGATCCTCCTATAAATTTCATCTTCAGTGTCGCTTTCCAACCACTTCATCTTTCAGGTTTGGGCATTAAATAAGGGGCGTTCGGAACTTAAAAGAAATTGTAGAAAGGAATTTTTTTTTACCCCTCAATAACAACAGCCTCCTTTTTTAAGGGGAAAAGGAAAGAAGCATAGATTTCCCTTTTTTCCTTCCTTTTCTGTTTCTGGTTTTCTTTGATGTATAATGGAGGAGACACCGGAAGGTATTAAAGTTTGAAGGCCCCCACTTCCTTTGGCGTCGTCCTACCTTCCCCAATTCCTCTGTTTTTACGCTCTGGTCACGTATGGAATAAGGGAGGAAAAGTAAAGGCAACAGGGGTGGAGGACGAGAAGAGAAGGGAAATAGCTCTGGCTCGGTTGTGTGGAAATCTATTATGAAGTGGTAAAGCAAAGGCAGCTTAGATATTATTACACATTGAAGTAGGGTGAATCGCCAAAATGCATCTAGGTTAATGATTGAAGACCGGGGAGAAAACCACTTGCAAACTAAGCAGGTAAAGAAAAACACAGGAAAGCTTCACGCAAACTGTGGGAGTTAACCTATTACATAGCAAAAATTTATTGTGACCAATAACTGCATAATTGCTATTACTTGAATATTTAATAACTATCTATAAAATGGTACGTCTATTTGTTTGTGAAGCGAACTCCTGAAACTGATGAATCGGTTGACTTGACTTTTTGCACATGTGCTCAGGGAGACCGGAACTTGTGGATTGCGCATTTTGTTCTAAATCGGTTGATTCCATGGGTTTAAATGGAATTGTCAAACATCAAAGAGACCAAGTCCACTTTTAATAAATTGCGGACAAACATCAATTGTGGACCAACACCAAATTTTAGAGCAAGAAAAGTTATTTTTTTGAGACACAGTAACATCATCACTTTGTGTAAATCACGATTCCTCATTTTTTAAATAATAAAATAATTTTAACTCTAACTTATTAAGAATGAGTAATGAGTAATGAATTTTAAAGGGGTGGTTCTCAAAGAACCAAGCACTGCGACCTCAGGTCTATTGTACTATCTCCAGTGATGATGAAAGAACGATTATGAACGGGACAAACACAAACATCCATGCCCTCGGCGGAATTCGAACCCGCGACTCGCTGGTGTCGAGAGCGGAAAGATCTGTGCCTTAACTCTCTCGGCCACCAAGCCGGCAACTTATTTAGAATGTCAAATATGTGACTTAAGTCTACTTGTATTTTCAACAATCCTATAAACCAAAAAAAACATTAGTCTCAATTTTGCCGACGAGAATGAAGACAGCCCTCAAAATACATATCTGGGGTTATATCTCGAGTTTCATTCGTTGTTTTAATTTATTTTTTTACAATTTGAAAATACATTAACTCGAGACATAAAACTGACGATGACAAACTTATGTTCGAAAACGATTTTTTCCTGTAATTATTTTATTTTAATTTAAATAATGTAAATTGGTCCAACAGAAAATTTTATTTAAGATGAATATTCTACGAGGGCATATTGAAAAGTAATGCCTCCATGGCTGTAAGTTTTTTATTTTTTAACCGATTTTCAAAATTCTTTTTGTGTCTGATACTTACATTTGTCCTCTATGTAATGCACTATTCACTTTTCGACATAGTCCCCATCCCTTTCCACGCATTGCGCCAACGCGTGACTAGTCGGGTGAACCCATCGGAGAGGAATTCCGGGGTTGTTGTCGACACCAGGACCGAACGGCAGGTTTCACCTCGTCGTCAGAACGCAACTCTTGGATCTTAAGGTGCTCCTTCCTCTTTGGGAATTGGTGAAAGTCGCAAGGTGCAAAGTCTTTCATTTTTGAACTGCAGTTTTTCATCTTTGAACTGTAGGCGCTGCAACCCCCTCTGATATGTGTGGCGATCGTGTGCGGACGGGCATTATCGTGCTGCAGAAGAGGATCCAAAGCTGCCATTCATTCCTCGTGTCGACGACAACCCCGGAATTCCTCTCCGACGGGTTCACCCAACTAGTCCACGCGTTGGTGTAATGCGTGGAAAGGAATGGAGACTATGTCGAAAAGTGAATAGTGCATTACATAGAGGACAAATGTAAGTATCAGATACAAAAAGAATTTTGAAAATCGGTTAAAAAATAAAAAAGTTACAGCCATGGAGGCATTACTTTTCAATATGCCCTCGTATATCTGGAGAACAGTTAATCACACATTAAAAATTTGTCATATCTTTTCACAGTTAAAATCTCCATTACCGAAGAAAAACCAACCGCGATCTACAATATTAGTTTAGAAGAAATGGTGATTTCACATCTGACTTGGAAATGTAAGATACGATTCTCAACTTTCGGAAATTATGTGACCTTGTGTGTTCACCATTTAGAAAGTTCAAGACTAGCGATGAAGAACATTTGCAATTAAAAGTATTGAAGTTCTTTTAAGAGCATTGGAACTCGTAACTATTAACACTAAGTGATTAATAGCTTTCAGACATTCCTCCAAAACAATGTTACGTGGCCTAATTTATCCCCTTCTCTTGAAAGTGACATCAATGAAACCGGGAAGTAGTAGTCCAAAGAAAATGATCGTCGAATGCTAAAGGGAGATGGTATTGGTACAGTTCACCGAAACTAAACCGCGAAACAGTGGATAAATGTCTTATGGAGTCGAATTTCGGTACACACTTTGGCTATCAGAGGTCGAATTTGAATCTGGTGGATGCTTGGTTGACATGGTGCCCACTATGAAGTTCGGAGGAGGCCGAGTCATTGTGTGGGACTCATATTCGTAGCAGTAGCAGTAACTATGACGTTCTCAAGGCCATTATCTTGACCTTTTGGATAATTCTGCACTGCCAACTTTAAGGCAACAGTTTGGGATTGAACATTTCTGTATCAAATGCTCTTTGTCACAAAGCAAGGTAGTCAAAGGAATGAAATTGTGTTATTTAAAGGAAATGGAAAGGGATACTGCAATGAATAAAGAATTATTATTATTATTTCTTTACCAGATGGAAGATGTTTTTTTCGTAAATGTAAGACAGTAACAGAGACACATACGTGCATACTAGGGTTCCCATTCGTCCCGATTTTGTGTCCCGCTTTTTAAGTCTTAGGGTGTGTTTGTTTATTGCGGAAAAAACAAATGGAACACTCATTTATTAAAAAAGTCGGGAGTGTCCCGCCAAAATCGGGACGAATGGGAACCCTCGTGTTTGCACAATCAATGTGTACAACTTCTAAGGAATCACATTACACGATCTGCACGGAAGAACGGTCGCACACAAATCATTGATAATGACAATATCCTTAACCTTAACCATCACCCTTAACCTAATATGACTTCAATTTTTATTAAATTTGAAACATTTTTAAAAACTGTTATATTCAGAATATTAACATGAACACAAACAAATGTAGCCAAATTTTTAATCTCTCGGCAGTGTCAGAAACAATTACCATGCGATCCCCTCGAAGAAATAGGCTCATCGTCAAGCTGTTTTTGGCGGTACAAAAACGGCGCCGCACGAATGACTCAGGGAAAAGAAAAGTTGTTTTTCGAAAGAACGAGATGCACGAGAGAACAGTGAGAGGTTTTATGATTTGGACTTTAAAAAGACTGCATTTAACTCATTAGCTTAATATACTAACAAGTTTCTTGTGAGTGTTGCCAAATGCGGACGGAACAAGGGAAAACACAACATGTTGCACTTGGCGGCCTGTTCTCTTCAAGTTCTCACGATGTCACTTTAATTAGAATGAAAAAGTGGAGGGAATATGACCTACACGATAAACAAGTTCTTTAAGAGAATAAGCTCCATTGAAACAGGCAGTTAAGTAATCATCTACACTTGGATAAAGCCGGTAAATAATTTGCTCTCGAAGGCAAAGACAGACGGCGGGAAACTCTCGATCTCGGGCGTCAGCATTTACAGAAAAGACATATTTGCAAGTATTAACATTAGTTTTCTTAAATTTTCCAAGTAAATAATTCTAATACTAATCCAGTAAAAGTATGGATCGCTTCAAACGTAATCTAAAATGCAAAGTGATAGATTTCCTCAATTAAAAATTCTTCCTTTAAAATAATTAACCTTAACCATCATTTTGGTCAGGTTTCCGAATAATAGGACAAGCAAGCCTATTATAACTTTTAAGTTATTTACTTTTTTGATGAGCGTAAAACTTTATTTTTGGAAGAAGATGAATAAAATAAAGCTGTGAAAAATAAAATAGATTTGTGCTTATAAAAGTCGGATGAATACATGAAGGTGATTAATGTAAATGATCATAATAACAGGGCAGTACACTCTGAACCTCATTGTACAGAGTATAAATAGAGTAAATGACCTGAATTCAGACAGTTCTGTATCGATGGTAAGTGATTGTATCCTGTAGTCAAAAAGTTATATACTACATAACTTTTCAGACTTTGAGCGAGGCTGGAAACATTGGTATGAAATTAACTTTTTTAGTAATACTGTAATCTGCTGTATTATGATGGCCACTATGGAGAACAGCACCCGTAGACATGCAGTATGTAGTTCATTAAGGCCCTTTATTTGCAAGCCATTACATTCAGTTCACAATATCGCCTTATACGCGTTACAAGTACCCTCAGCATCCTTGTACATGAAAGACGTTTAGGTGTCGGAATGGCATTCATTCTTCAGACGATTCTCAATGTTATCTTACTACAAGACAATGAGCGTCCATCATTAAACAGTCCCTGCCGTGCCATGATTTCTTCCATGGAGACAGATCAGGGCTTTTCCCCTGGCCCTATCTGAAAGGCAAATTCGTACCCGCTCCTATATGTACTAATTCATTGTTTGGCTTAAATGTCTTTTTTTGTGCACTATTTTTTCTTCAACCGATTTCTGCACCGAACATCGAATTTCTTAAGAAAAAGATTCAAATCAGTGGTAAAATATTATTTTAAAGGTACGATAGTAATTTCATTTAAAAGAGACGTTTAAATATCCATAAATCGGGATTTAGAACATAATCTTAGCCTCGACATTTTTTGCAAATGGTTATACAGTTGTACGTCAGAACAGCTTGTTGAAACTATCGCGTGACACTGCTATCGCCTGATCAATGTAAAACGTGACGTACTCTTCTAATTTATTTTATGAAATGTTCAATTGAAACTGTTGTGGTTGAAAAAAATTTACATATATGTAATGAGATCAGTCTTTTACATTGACTCTCCATTTATGACTCAATTGGGCAAGCACATTTGTAACGCGGACCGGGCATTTGTTCATGAGCTTCAACGAATCACCGACAGGAACTTGACAATTCAGTGTAATGTCGACGAATTGCTACACCAATGTAGTGGCTATTCCAAATGCCGTTTTCCCATATTCACAGGAGTAGTATGAATTCATTAAAAGAAGTGAGAATCTTGTCATCTACAAGCCTCTTCTTTTGCCAGCTTCTGGATACGATGACGCTTCTGGGTGGAATGGGTTTTCAGAAGGGAGATATATGAGGATGCTATCAGAGATCTGCACGAAACTACCTATAACTGACATTTTCGTGTTTTCTGGTCGTGAGTTTAGCGAATACTAAATTGCGTCTTTACTGTCTTATTATTTATTTATAATCTGCTATATTGCTTTCTTCTGCGTGGGGCACTTTTCAATAGAAATTAAGTTTTGATTGCTTGGTTCTGTTATATAAAAGTTGATAAAGAATTCCTAGTTTTCAGAAATCGAAAAAATGAACAATGTTCATAAATGAAACAGTTTCTATATTATAACCTGAAATGACCTCCTGGAGAACTCAAGCACGCCCACATTTTAAAAACGTCATAACAAAGTTTGTTCGGAGGGTTGACATAAAAATGTGGACATCGATTAGTTAACGCCCATGACATTCCTGTTTACGAAGCGAATTAATCAGCTTTTATTCCCGGTCTCTTTCTTTTCTACAGATGATGGTGCTTCTTTTAAGACTGTATAGTGGTTTGATTTATAGGCTATAAAATTATTTTCTGTTGAACCATACCTTCCATTTTCTCAAAATGCGCTTTGTTTACATCACCTATAAACAATTTTCTTATACATGATTACGCATATGTAGAATAGATAAAATTTCACTATAAACTGTTAAGAATGAAAAGTAAATATCCTGACTTCGATATTTTATTCTTTCTCCGAATTCAAACATCTGTATCGAAAACTGAACTTTATGGAAGGGAGGATAAAAAAAAAAAGGAATAAAAAATTATTAATATTGCATGTTGAAAAATAAACGTTGAAAGGGCTGGAAAGACTCGGAGGGGAGGGCAGAAGAGAAGATAAAAATTTGAATAATAAAAAACAAGACAAACATTAAAAAAAATATGATTGGGGAAAAAATAGGGAAAAAAATATCCATATTCAAATTTCCGAGGCCTCAGTGACACATGAAGACGGAGCAACAATGAGGCCGGCACGCACAACAATGAGTAATGCCTCCCCCCTCTACCCCGCCGCCGTCCGTCCGTACAAAAACCAGTTACTCATTAATAAGTAAAAGCATGCGGATATTGGGTTGGATGTAAATAATAGTTGGCACCTCCAAATGGCACGGAAGCTCGTGCAGCAGACACGAACACCCACACCTAAACCCACCCCACCATCGACGCTCGTGCTCCTTTTGTCTTTCTCGCAAATACTTTGTAATATTTATGATTAATCGAAGCGAACGCCAACGACGACGGTCAAAACGGCAGCCGGACACATGGAGCGCCATCTATTTGTTCCTCGCAAATAATAGCGACCCCCGTCGTATCGGTAAAAGTCGGATATTTGTTTTCTGATTAAATTAAAAGGGGGGGAAAACAGACAAGAAAGAAAAATGCATAGGTAAATGTTAGGGATGATATTTTAAAAAAACAAATTGTGAGAAAATAAAATAAACCGCATGTTAATGGAAATAGGTATTCGAAGGAAATGTAGGAATAAAAAAACTTGAAAAGAAAATTTTTACGAGCTGCAGTGTAGAAGTAAAAAAAAAAAAAAAATAAGTAAATATTATATAAATAATGACCATCATAAAAAGGAAATTTGATATTCAAATTGTATTTGTGGCAATAAAAAAAACGATACCACTTCATATGTCAATAAATATGAAATAGTAAAAAGAAATATTCTTATTAAACGGAAATAAGAGGGAAAATTGTAAGATATTATATGAATAAGTTGGTAGCAAATTTAACGCTAAAACACACCATTTTTGAAGCAAACTACACTGAACTGCGAGAAAAGGCGCCAGTTAAAATGCACCAAACTAATATTTGGTATATCCCGCGGGCGCATAAAATTCCACGAGCCTGCGGAAGTCACTCAATGTGATTAAAAGTCTCCGGACCCCTGAATCTATGGGGAGGCTTTTATTGTGGCCTCTACTCTCCGAGAAGAATTTCCACCAGATTTTGTTAGGTAGCTTCAAAAATTGTCTTCCATTCTTTCTCAAGAGCGATGATTAATCCAGTCACAGATGTTGGGCGATGTGGCCTAGGTGAATGAATCTTACACCAGAAGTTCAAGGAAATCAAAGTTGGATTAAATATCCCCTTAGCAACTGTTTAGAAAAATTGTTAAAAAAATTTTGAAGGTGATGCACAAGCTAGCGGCTGATGACTTCAATCAACAGCTAACGATATTCACAAATTTGTTAGCATTGATTATCCAGCTCCCGCAGTTAAAACGTCATTAGAGATTTGGCGGCAGTGAATTTCCCTGATGTTATAAAGTTTCGTCATAGTTATGGAAACAAGCTGGTTGCGATGTGCAAATTATAAATTGCGGGTTGCGACATAAATTATACATGATGAGGTCGGAGATAAAAATATCTTCGCGAGATGAAGTTAGATTATTCGTCCATGCCTCTTTATTTGTTCCGCATTTGTAAATCTAAATCTCGTTTGTCTTGATGGCATTTTACAGACCAAAATGTTTAGTTTATAAAGAAAGAACCCAGTTCACTTGTCAAGATCGGCGGCTAATTTCCACTGGCCGCTATTTGCGAGCGACATCACAATGATGTAAATAGCGGAGATCTTCGGTTGCCTTATTTTTATAACTAACGTAGATTTCGTTGTGCTTATGACTTTTCCGGTATAATTATAACCAAATATAAATAGAGAAAAATAGCAAAGAAAATTCCACGGCCTGGAAGTTTGACCGTCGTCGTTGGCGTTCGCTTCGATTATTCATAAATATCGCTAACCAGGAACCTTCGGGTTTACGTATTAATATCGAAGGTAATGGCGTGAAAAAATATTTTTAATACCATTTTCCAGCAATTATTATAATCATATACCTCCATTTTATAAGAGAAAAATCACTGCCGCAAACTCACTATTCTTTCATTCTTCCACGTAAGCGGTACTGTAAATAAACATAACTGCCGCATTTAGGGACGACAAATTCCGGTAGAAGTGATGGATCATAAGCGAGATTCTTGAAAGATTAAGAATCTCCAAGACATTATCGGATTTGATGTCCATTGAGTCGCCAAGGCATTATCGGGCTTTTTTCTTCGAAGAAACAACTGTAACAGGCGAGATTTATCTTACAATGTTGACTACATTCTTGATTCCTGAATTTCGTAGACATCTTAGTCTATGGCAGATCATCTTTCAACTAGATGGAGTACCGCCTTACTTGGTGATTCTAGCATTTCTTGACAGGCATTTCCAGGAAACATAGATGATAGGACGTGCCGGTCCGAATGTTAGGGCACTTCGCTTATCCTACCTCACCTCTTTAGAATTTTATCTGTGAGAACATGTTAGATCACATATCAACGTTACAAAACGCAGAAGCAAAGAATAACCAACGACATCGACCGTATCCCTGTGCACTCATTAACGACATGGAGTGTCTTCTGTTTCAAGTTTGCAGAGGCTTGGAGGGAACGTTGAAGCGTACCATTAATCGAGTCTGCCCTAAAGTTATTAAAGGATTTTAAGTTTTATTTTCATGTGTTCAAAAGTTTATAAGGAAATGAAAGTGCTTTAAAGGCTTCCTGTACAACATCCGAATCCATGACCGACATCTTTTCACATTTTCTCTCTCTTCTGGGTTTAATTTTAATAAAGTTCATTTGCAAGCAGACATTACAAGTGAACCCAAACTCAGGTTCAGAATATGACTCTTCATCTTTTCATTTTGGTACAACCAAATAATCTATCATCTCTTTCTAGTCTTTCTCCCTCTTTCAACTCTTATATAAATTCGTAAATAGAAATAAATTGTTTAATCAATGCTAATTCTATGAAACAAAAAAAGAAGAAATTTGCTGTGGAACTGTATCCAGGAAAAGAACAAGTTCTTTTATAATAAATTCGAGTCAAACAAAAGTCACGCATCATACGCGTTGACAGGTGCTTTGAAGAAGATTAAAATTGACAAATGTTTTCTTAGTCAACTGAACTGTTTTAATGGAGTAAAATTGGGGGAGGGGCGGAAAGTAATGACGTTATTTGTGAGTTAAAGTTTGTGGAGGTGTTTATGTACTTACAACATAAATCAAGAATACGTCATTGGTTCGCCAAACTCCGATCGAATAGTTTCTTTGTATTTAACATAATAATTATTGAATTTCATGAAGTTTTTAACAGAAAATGCAATAAATGTTGAGATGGTGCTGCTTCACAATATAAAAATGAATATAATATATGCAATGTACTATACCATAAACGAGATTTTATAATTTCTGCAGAGTAGTCTCCTAATCTATATTGTCAGATAATGTTTGTTGTTAGTCTCAATCTTGTCGTTGAATATGAAGACATTCCGTCGAAAAACGTATCTGATGTTTCATATCACGGATATTTTTTTGTGGTTAGAGGTTTTCCCCTACCTATACAGGCACTTCCCACAGTTCCATCTCAGTTGCCCTTCCTGCAGTGAAGACAATGGAGCTGGACAGTGATGTGCCGCGTGCAAATCATCGTTAAACCATTGAAGAATTATCCAGGCATTTTAAGGCACGAGGTCTAAGGTGAAAGAAAGGAAAACTCCATTTTCCATAAAATCATGAATAAATATATAATTAATGTCTACATTTCGGCTAAAATGTAGCCATCATCGGTATGAATCAAAATTTTATAATTCAGTGCCAGCTTATATGTATACCGTTCAAGAATACTTTGGGCATTCAAGGATTTTAGGTACCATATCAAATTAACCTGATAAAAGCCCTCATTCGGGAAGACTAACCAGCAAAAGATTAGAGATTTTGGCTGGGAAGTTCTGCTGCATCCACCTTATTCTCTTGTCACTGCACCATCTGATAACCATTTGTTCAGATCTGTACAGGGCATTCCAAAATGTTGATGAATTGGCAAAAGTTAAATTTCACTATGAGCAAGTATGAGAGTATGATAGATAATGAAGGTGATATTAGGTAATTGATTAAGAAGTAAGTTTATCCTTTGTTTTTTTTTGTTTTTTTAATTTTCTTTCTTTGTTTTTCTTTTTTTTTTTTTATAAATAAAACGACATTATTTTCAGTCTCCCCCCTCCGCTCCGCCAATAATATCAGGAGTACTCATCTATAATATTCCAAACAAATGACAAAACGAACAAAAGCTATATACGTTTACTATTAAATTTGTTTGCTCAAATTGTCCGCTTTCAATCTATACGCACTTCAAATCTGTTGAATCTAGGTAACTTACACCCGCTGTAGCTACAACAAATAACAGAAAATTGAGGCAGTACATTAACTCTATCCGAGTTCACCCTATATCTCTATGGTGCGTGACTTTTGCCCTGCCATTTCTTATTTTTACTATATCTATTAAAGTAATAAATGTATATTCGAAGAACAACCTCTTTCAAAAGTTCAGTAGCGTGATATGAGCTTTGAAAAGTGGTAAAAATATTTGCAAAACTTATTGACAATTTAATGTTCTTGAAATATGGTATAAATATTTTCATAAACATTTTCAGCTATCGATAATATGGCTTTGCTTGATTTTCCAAGCTTGTTAGTAAACGGACAAACACAAACGTTCATGCCCCCAGCGGGATTCGAACCCGCGACTAGCTGGTCTCGAGAATGACAACACCTCACCTTAGCGCTCTCGGCCACCGAGCTGGCTATTTAGCAATCAGGGTATAAAATTTAGGATACGGATTAGGAATTTAAAGTTAGTGCCAAGGTTTAAAAACCTGTTTTTAATTAATCAATGGCTGTCAGGATTTTGGGTTGCTACCTATTAGGTAGATTGTCTTGTAAATTATTCTTTATCAAAGACAACAAAAGTTATTTTTTCTAAATGATAATTTTGGCTAAATTTGAGAAAAAGAGACATTTAAAGAGCTTCAAAATTTTGAAAGCCATGGCTTTGAAAAACAAAATAGTGACTTGTTCTTATCAAAGAGGGCGTTAGTGTTAGTTGTAATCCAATACAGTTCGTTTCCAATAATATACGAAAAAAGAATGGAGATAATACATGTAACCGATTTGTTTGCAGAAAACAACCTTGCACTGATTCAACTCTAAAAGGGATCAATAATAAGCTATTGAATTGATTCGCAGAATTCTTTTCAAATTATTGTTTGCTTTAAGCTCGTTTTTATTTTTCTCTCATGAAAACAATTCAATTCTCAGTTCCTTGATTATCATTTTCATTACTAGTATACAATTAGTTAAACAATTATCGGTACACCTATTAAGTGGGAGATAGGTTGGATTATTTCTCAAAAGCTTGTGGAACAAAATGGTTATCATATGTTTATTGTGTATAAAACATTCAAGAAGTGAACTTGAATTTGAACTGTTTAAATTAACGAAGGATTTTTTTAACAAAACTTTGTAGGGTGCCCCTCCTCCAAAACGAGCAAAAAAAATTATTGATAGACTGCTGGTTGCAATGGCAAGTAAACAAATTTAATTTACCTAGATCAATAATGTGTTGGTCCCGTATTATTCTTTAGGCATGACAACTTCTAGGCATTGATTTTCACAAAGCTTTTAGCTCATGTCAAGAATTTTAAGGACATCTTTCAGTTCATTTTTGTTCGTTGGATGGAATTGAGAAAGTCTCTTTTTCATATTCTGCCAAAGATGTTCGATGGGGGATAAAATACGGACTTTGGGTACATCAATCCAATTTGTTATATCGGTAGAGTGAAAGAACTCAGTTGATATTTTCGTAGTGTTTTTAAGATCGTTGTTCCGTTGGAACACAAAATTATTATTGTGACCCACATTGTTGGCTGAACTTTGAACATTTTTCTTAGTATTTTCACATAATCTTCCTTATTCATTATCCCATCAATAAATAAACGTTGCTCACACCACGACCACTGCAACAATCCCAAACCATTACGCTGCCACCACCATGTTTCATTGTAGACTTGATACAATTCGACTGCAAAGCTTCTTTCCGGGTTCTCCGCCTATGTGATTCGCCGTCATTGCCAAATAAATTGAATTTACATTCATCTGACCAGATGATACTATTCCAAAATGACATCGGCATATAACAATAAGTTTGTGCTTATAGTTTTCGCTTCTTCTGGTTAACTTTGCTGATCCATGGTTTCTTCCTCGGCCGTTTTTCATACAAACGATTTCGAACAGTCTGTGACGAAATCTTCATATTATCTTTCGTTTCTAAGCCTTGACCGTCTTAGCAGCACTTCCAAAACGGTCTTGTTTAATTTTTCGTATCATTGTTCTGCCTCGACCTTTCACGTTTTCCACATTTCCCACAACTTTAAACTTCGGAATTATCTTCTGAACAGTAGGCTAGGCATATTTGCAATATCCGATAAACTGCACCATTCTTAAAATGACGGATGACTAACTTCCTTGTATTCAAAAAAACAGTCTTTTGTTTTGCCCATTATGTCACAAACAGACGGTTCTTTGATAATTTTAAATAACATTCATTAAATATTCAGACTCACCCATTCTTAGTAAAGGGGGTGCCATTTATTTATTTTGTTTAATAAATTAATTTATCCTCTCACAACCATCAGTGTATCAATAATTTTTTGGCATGTGTAGAGGAGGGGTACGCTTCGATTTTTTTATTTAAAAATCCTGTGTTAATTTAAACGGTTCAATTTCACAGAATAATTCATGAATGCCTATTCCATAGAAAGCCAGATGCGAATGAGCCAAACAAACACAAAAAGTTGATACAAGGTTTCAGTGGAAATAGTGGAGTGAAACTGCAATGTCACAGATAACTCCAGCAAACCTCCATCAAGTGTTAAAAATTGCAGCGTCTTCAAGTCACAGGATGGCATTTCCAGCATTTCCTGTAAGTATAACTTCAAATTTCACTCCACCATTTCCACTGCACAGTAACTTTTCGGACACCCTGTATTTCCGTAACGATTGGTCAACTTAAAATTTTTTTTCAAATTTATAAACAATGGAGGAAAGTGATCAAAACCGGGCCCCCATTTTGTTTTTGACATGTACAGGCAACACTACGAAGTAAAAAACATTGAAAAAATATGGAATACGAAAGCTAGTTCAGCTGCTTAATAGGTCTCACTATTAAAAACACCATAAAATAAATGAATTAAAAAAAATTCCAAAACATTATTCTTTTAAATAAAGTGTTCCTAAAGCGGGCCCCCTAATTTTAAGAATTGAAAGAAGAAAATAAATATTTAATGAAAGAGAAGCATTTATCTCTTATACATGTAAAAATAATCATAAATAGCAAGTTACATTTTTTTTAATGAAATATCAGGTGTTCAATTACTTCAAAGGCATTTTGGATAAAGAAAAAATAAAGGCATATTTTTCCTTAGAAAGTCTTTATAGTGTAAATCTTGTATCCTACAACAGAATTCTAAGAAGATGAGAATAAGTAATCGTAAAACTATGGGGGATCGCTTAGGAACAGCGTGGGCGGCCGGATTAGGACCATTTCATGTATTTTTTAATTAATATTTTTCAATAACTATGCATGTTAACTATTTCAAACTTACATTAATATGTCTATATCTATTATAATAAGAAAATAAATCACCTTCAAAATCTTGGTACAAAACACGTGAAACTAAGGAGCATAAAAAGTTCTGATATTCACAAAAACAATATGTCTCCATTGAAAAAGAACGGATTGAGTAAACAGTCTTAGGCGCTGGTCCTCCCGTAGGCAGTTGCATAAATTACTACCTCAACCTTTCGCTGCTGTGCTATAGAGCAGAAATTGAGGGGGCTCTCTTTAGGAGTGTGCCCCGCTTTTGGTCACTTTCCTCTATAGAATCTATTATATGCGCATAACTTATATAAGTCGCATCACTATCGGCCATCATATAAAAAGTTACTGAATATCGATTATCGATAATTATGATTTTACGATAGTACCCATCGGAATATTGACCACTGGTCAATACAAAAATTTATTGACTTAATGTGTATTATTAAACTTCTATTTTGGTGTGACTCGCCATTTTCGAGATGATATAGCATATTTCAGAAATTCGAATTTTGGCCGGTATCTCTGTAACTACTAGATTGATTCCACTGAAATTTGGATGCTATATTCGTAATCACCGATGTAAGACGCATTCATTTCACCCACCTCACCTTAAAAACGTGCGGACAGACGGAAGTATAGAATTCAGTAACGCACCTTTTAAGTTTCAAATTTGACCTGGACTTTATTTTTTGCAAATTTCATTGTTGTAAAAATCTAAGCTTTCATTGTTGGGATGGCAACTACCGCCTGTCATGCAAATGCAGCACCACTCATCCGCTTGCCATGACAACCGATTGTTTGTTTAAACAAAATGGCGGACAGCGATGTACCGACCAAAGTGGAACAACGAATAATCATCAAGTGGAACGAAGGTGTGAAAGCATCTGAAATTCATCAGAGACTTCAAAGACAGTTCACCGAGTCATGTTTGTCTCGATCATCCGTCTTGCTTGATACCAAAAGCTTGAAGGAGGGCGAGAAACCACCGGCATTGAACTTCTTAAGGCAAGACCAGCAACTGCTGTCAATGATGGCATCATCGCACTAACAAATGAGCTGATAAGGGACAACAGGCGGATTCATGTCCGAGAATTGGCTTCGATACTGAGCATCAGCACTTCCATTGTGGAGACCATCATCCACGATAAGCTGAAATTCAACAAGATCTATGCCAGATGACTCCTTAAGCAATTCTCCGAGGATCACAAACCATTCGGATGGAAATCTGTTCCATGCTGCTGCGGCGATACGACAGGGAAGGTGACTTCTTCCTAAGGGTGTTGTGACCACCGACGAGACATGGATTCATCATCATACAACTGAAAGCAAGCCTGCGAGCATGGAGTGCGACACCCTGACTCACTACGACCCAAGAAATTCAAGATCATACCGTCGGCAACCAAAGTGATGGCGACTGTATTCTGGGATATTAAGGGTATCATTCATGTCGATTTTCTGGAAGAACGTCGAACCATAAATCAACCCTACTACTGTGAATTTTGAGGACGTCCCTGAAGCAGGCACTAAGGAAAAAGCAACCAGGACTCCAAACTGACTATGGACACAGCGACGGAACTCGAATGGGACATCTTAGCACATCCTCCATACTCTGACGGATCTCTCCCCCTTGCGATTATCACCTTTTTGGACCATTGAAAGAGTTCTTGGGAGGGCAGATGTTCGGCTCCAATGAGGAAGTGAAAAAGGCTGTCCTGACGTGGTTTGGACATCAGCCTGAAAATTTCTACAGAATCGGTATCCAGATGCTCCCAGAACGCTGGTGGAGAAGTAAGGAGAGTTCTTTGAGGAATAGCTGGTGTGTGTGGTTTTTTTGTAGTTTCCTGATTTTATAAAAAATAAAGTCCAGGTCAAATTTGCACGCCCCTCGTAACTATTATAACCGTATTGTCCACAAGTATTTGAGAAAAAATCCAATTACCCCTTAATCTGTAGGTGTATCATAATTGTATGAATAATTGTATGTATTAATGAAATGTGTACCATTTGTTAAAATGACACCAAAAAATAAAAAGAAGACTAAAAAACTTATGCAAAAGCGACAATTAACTCTTGCAAATTTTGTATTTATTTTATTGTTTCATTTTATTAACATTTATAGAACTTTAGAAATTTTTTTTAAAAAAAGAGATCGATACTAATATCAATATATTCGTTCAATTCATTAGCGTCTAATAGTTTCAATTAATTTATTTATTCATAAATTTTTCTGCAAAGAAAAGTTTATCCATAAGGACAGGCCTCTATTGATTAAAATTTCAAGCAGAATTTTTAATTTTTTTTTTTCCAGTAATCTCGCCTGTTCGTTTCATATTTTGCCACATGGGGTGACATAGGCGCAGAGAGTCGTCTACGGCACGTGCTCCACCACGTGCTTTTTCATCTAATCGGCGACAGGTTTTCTGTTCGAACCCTCCCGTTTGCCGCGCTGTCGTTTTCGCTGACGGCTTTTTTTTCATCCCATTGATTTCCTCGTCCGAGCCGCAACGACGACGACAACTCGTCGACCGCGTGTGCGACCCAGGAAAACTCGCTTACAATCAGCCGCCTGCAATTTCGTGGAACAGACCGACACGCGTTTGCTTGGTTTATTGCCTGTTTTCGTGTAATGTTGTAAGTTCGGTTACGACTGACATTGGACGAAGATTTGCAGTGAAGTTGTTCAATGCCGGTACCAGATGGAGACACAAGTTGCAATAGATCCAACGCAACTTTGCTGAAGGTAATCGCAACATTTTATTTTTATTATATAATTTTTGTTTATTCACTAAGCAGACTTTCTTTTCATTGTGCTTACTTTTTCCCTGTGTGTGATTGATTTATTGTATTACTTATGCAAAGTCATGTGATCGTTTATTTCCGCAATATTTATAAGTGATCAAAACGTTTTGATTTCCTTAAATGGGCTTATAGTTGTTTGGGGAGATCAAAGAAATTATAAAATAAATTTATAGACATAAATGAGTTTATTGCTATTTGATATTTTTAAAATCATTCATTCGTCAATAAAGAAATTCACTGCTTTTATGAGATAAGGGACTTGCAAAATATTTTTTTTTTTTTTTAATTTTTTTATTACCTACTTAGAGTTCCACATCCATGTAAGATAGCATTTATAACATTTAACATGAATTCGAAAATTATTATTAATGAAAATAAATTATTAAAGTGAGTCCTATTTAGCCGAAACTTAAAATCAATCAAGATAATCAATTTCGAATTCCAGCTCACTAACTTCGCTCTCGATTGCCAATTGTGCGAACCAAACCTCTAGAATAGTGACTAATCTAATTTCCGTGTGCACAAATACCTTTGTTGAATTTGCCAAGCCATGTTTAATTTCAAATGGTTCTGCTTGGAATAAAATGAAGGAGAGTGCTTCTAGAAATTTTCCAACCGTGTTCCGAGAACGTTGGCTGTTGAGCAATTTGCAGTGAAGAGGACGACTCGGAGGGTTTCTGGGGATCGGTGAATGAGTGGACCGCTAAAAATAAGTGAAACTGTGCATGTTGAGCTCTGTTTATGAATTGAAAATATTCTCGCTACGTTTTTAAAATGGCATGAAAAATTTATTTATCTGTGATCATTCTGCGGCAGCTCTAGAACATCTCGGATATACGTAGATCCCGAAATAGTCTTGATTTGATGATAATATTTTTGTGGATAAATCGCCTTTTAATTTTCTACAGACATCGTGAAAATTTATTGGAATTAATTATGTATAACAAAAACGTTACCTAGTGATGGATCAATAATATTTTATGAATTAATTTTCTCAGGATTTAATAAGATTTAGCTTACTCCGCGTTAGTTAAGATATCGAACAAAATTACCAATTGTCTATTATTGGTCGTTATTAGAGTTTTTATTGAATATTGAATTTTTCATTAGCTTGATGCTACAAACTATCTGGTTCTATTTAGTTACTGAATATAGAGGTTGTTGTTTGTGATGGTTTATAGTTTTCTAAATATTCAATATACTGCATTTTGTATGATCTCTGATACATAAAATTTGCATTGCTTCTTCAATATGTGGTATATGGTGTCCTGTGTCTGCGAATGTTGATATGGCTTCCGCATATTTTATTGAATTTAGAAGTTCCTGTCTGCTTTCCAATAAGAAACTTATTAGAATTTAAACATTTTAATTTGTAGATTCTACTTCTATTGAAAGGGTCATTTGAAGTTGCTGTAAGACAGTGCACTAGTAGTTAGCATTTCACAAAATATTTGTAAGTAGTTAACATTTCACAAAATACCACAGCACTTTTCAAAATTACGCCTATGAAGGCGTTAACTAGTGAACCATATCGGTTCAGTAAGTAATGCTTATGGTATCATTGTGGCTCAAATCTTTCCAGATGACCGATTTTTCTCTGTATGATCGCGTTTCGTTTGTTTGAAGTGTATTATCTAAGCTTAAGTGTTAAGAAGGTAAGTTTTGACATGTATATCATTTAACATGTAATAGTGTCAATTACTGGAACTTTTAATTTTTGCAGTGTCAAGTACTGAGATACGAGACTTTAGAGCATTTTTGAAAAATTAATTTTAAAATAAAAAATATATGATTTATATGGAATTGATTATATCTTTATATTCTTTTAGAAATGAACTAAAAGATGCAAATATATTTGAATACGTAATTCAATAGAAAAGTGACTATTAGAGCACATCCCCTGTTTTTATGGCTAAAAATCTCAATTACTAGTGCGCATAACTTATATCGAAAATTTTTTAATAGTTTCATTTCTTCATTTTTAGCTTCATTGATTTCAGTTGACTAATATGCTGATAATTGAAAACTACCCATACAATATAAGTAATGGAAGACTCTTACACAAATAAAATCTTTGCCCATTAAGCGTGGTTAATTCAAATGTTATTCTCAAAATTTATGAATTGCTTTAATAATAAAAAGGATTTTATTGAAATAAATTATGTTTCGATTATAAATATTCTCCTTGGTTTTATGATTCCAAGAAGATATTGAAAGTTTACCCACATTTTTTTTATGCGACTTTAAGATTATTCTATAAGTTTAATAAACTAATTTTCACCATTAATGAAATTACACATACATTAATTAGCAAATGTATTATTAAAAATTGGAATTTGATTTAAAGGACGCTGTAGTGAAATGAGTCCATGACATCTAGGAATTTTTATATACTTAAACGTTATTTACATCTCCATCCTCCCAATCATCCCATGATATTTGGATGATATTTGGACGCAATTAATTTTCTCTTCCTGTGACAGTACACCAATCAACAGTCGCTTTTCAAAAGTTGCATAGAGAGAGCCAACACTGTTTATATTTTAAGAAAAAGAAAAAAAAATCTGCATGAAAATGGTAATACTAAATTTATAGAGATATTAAGGAATGAATATAAATCATCTTCGACTTCTACAGTTATAATAAAAAGTGGTTGCTATAAACGTCTAGGCACTTCTTATTATGGCTAGTTTCTGCTTGAGCACGTTGACCAAAGTGTCAAAGTGCTGCATTAATTTCTTCCCAAAGCGCCACTACATTTTATAGGGTCTCCGTGAGGTAGAAGTCCAGGGATGTTTAATCAGTAAAATAAGTCCACAGATGATATCTGTTAAAGTATCTACAATTCACTGTGAATGCTGGAAATGTCGACTGCGATTCTATTTGGGGATGTTGGAAATGAGTGTCAGTTTCTAACATCCACCAGAGATTTCCGGAAATCGTTAATTGTACCCCGTGGATTCTGGAAAAGCAGCAACGATTTTAATTCATTATATTTTATCTGGAAATCGATAATTTCCCCTTGATCTATCAAATGAATGGAAATAAAGAAAGGTTTTTACAGCGCATCTATTTATAAATTGCAATTCTTATCAGTTGTGTCAGCGTTAAGCATGTTTTACTGGGCAGTGATTTTGTATGCATTAATTATGGAAATACTATTAGTTCGGTCCACTATCGAAAAGAAGAGACTGGCTAGACGGGGGTCACCCCGACTTGTCAAGTGTATAAAAAGTCCGTTACAATGACCGGTCCAACTTGTTTGGCGGTCCACCCTTCCACATACATGACTGGTATTCATGATATTGGATCTTTCGATTACCGTTACATATCAATGAAAACCGGTAAAATAAAATGAATTTCCAACTTATTTGAATACAAATTAGTGAATATCTACAATCGTCATATTTCCAACTTTCAGAGTAACATCTATATTTTTTGCCCCCTTTTGTATTAAAAAGGAAAATTTTCTCATTTCTATATAGCTTAATGCTTTTCCCAACATAATTTAGAGTTCAAAACATGTAATTTTAAATCCACTGAATATACTAAATAAAAGTCTGAAGTTGCGTTAACGTTTTTTAAACAACTATAGTTGCAGCTGATGAAATTAACAATATGTCCTACCAATTCCTCATACTGCCTTTGATTTACTTTATAACGCTAAATGCTAGAAAAAAAATATTAACATCCGTAGAATAAACAGGAATGTATTTTCTGAAAATAGCTTTGATATGAATGCTCATTTTTTATGATTTTTGGAGATTTGAAATCCAGTGGCAGTGAAATGAAGTCCTGCCTTTGACATCGATATTTGCGGCGTTTTGATCACCGATAAAAATGATGCAAGTAAAATAGCTTCTTTCCCCTTATTTAGTCAATGGTCATATCGGTTCCTTTCATCCCAAAGTAGATGCCCAACGCAGAATAATAACCGACAATACAAGTCATCTTTGCAACCCTCGTTATTGGCGAGAGGGCTCTTTGAAGTCGTGCTGCGCAGAAATATCTTTCAGACTTAACCGTTATAATGAGCTCTTAGCAATGGATAAAGTCGTTAAGAATTTAGAAATGAAGCCAATCATTTAAGCCATAACCCAAAATCACGTTTTATTTCATTGAAAAGGTGTTTTTTTTTAACTTCATGAAATATTTAAAAAATAAAACCAATGACTTTTTACTTCTCTTCCTTTTGATCAGTCGTCGGCGTTGCATCAAGGAGCTTTTTTCGTTAACGGTTTCCTGCTTATTGAAGAGTTCTCGGTTAATTGATAGGAGACTTAAGTGGATGTTGATTGAATATAATTTTTTTTGGGAACATGAAATCAATTTCATTTGTGAGTGGGAGTTTCCCATGTCTGTGAATGTTCGTCTCGTTTTTGTTTTTTTTTCTCTCCTTTCAACTCGAAGTGATTCCCTCCCCTGCTTCTTTAGCGATTGCGTTTAGATCTTATTTAATAATTAATGGTAAAAATCAATAAACATCCGCTTCAGACAAGGAGAAGAAGAGAAAATTACTGGGCTCGGCTCACGCGGAGGTTTGTCTCTTTTCACTCGTTAGTAGGAATATAATGAAGTGTTTTGCAATTGAACTCGACCGTCCATTCACGAGCTACCTTTGCTTCTTATGTGTTCTATTCATTTACGAGTTAATTATTGAGTTTTCCTATCCATCCCCCTCCTGCAGGTAATTACATTAGAAAAATGCAAATGTAAATCGGTAAAAAAGTAATTAGGACAATAGATAATAATTTTATAGAAATCCATTTTTTTATTCTAGCGGAAATTATTATTTTTCACTTGAAAAAATGAAAAAAAAAATAACTAAAAAAAATAGTTTCTTAGGAATTGTAACTATAAACAAGTCATGTAAATGAGAAATCGAATACATTGAGTTTGTTACTAAATATACAAGTTTTAATTTCTTGAATGAATCGAAAGGAATTTTAAAACGACTTTATTGATGCCTTGTAGTACTGTATATGACATTAAAATTGTGGACTAAAAATCGGCCTTAAAGTATTTTGATTGCTTAATTTTTGTGAGAAATTTTATAGTCATTTGTTGTAGATCCTAGGTATTAATTTATAGGACAAACGTTAAAGAAACTTCATGTTAGTAAATATTTTCAACCTCTGACAAGGTGAATGGATCGTTAAAAGCAACACAACCAACCAAGGAAAAACTGTCTAAAGGTTGTTTTTTCTCTTCTTATCTCTATTTCAGTAGAATCTCGATTATCCGCCAGGGCAGGACCCGGGGAATGGCGGATATGGGAAATAGACGGATAATAGAAATAAGATTTCAAAGTAGTCAGCAATATTCTTTGTCCAATGCTTTGCTTAGTTTCTGCCTTGCAAGATTACGAATTTTGCAACACAACATTACTTACACAAATTCTGTTTCTTCTTGATTTTCATACCATTCTAAACTTTTCGTCATCATAATTCAGAATACCTAGACGTATAATAGAGCGTGACGAATAATCGAGTAATCCTAATCGAGGTTCTACTTTACTAGTGAACATGTTCCAAAACTAAAGTTAAGATATTGAAAGAATCATGAACGTGGATTCTGACCTACTTTCTTTTTCTCTGTGTATAAACATGTTACTGTGGCAAATCACCCAGATTCGCAGCAGTCGTAAAACTGGTAAAAGTTTAATAGCTCAAGTTCTTACCAAGGAGCTAAGAAGGTAGCATCTGAGAAAATAGGCAGTTCCAAGTAGAGCGGGTTATTTTTGCAAGATAGAGTGTTTAAATTCGGTAAGTTCAAAATTTCTAGGTATATAGATAGGGGTTAGTCCCTTCGGTATTTCCCCAACGGTTCCGGGATGTCTACAGAATTCTTTTTCCATAAGCGTTCAACTTCTATTGTTAAGTTCCGAAACTTGCGGTCTTCTCTCACTGTCCGTCTTTAATCTGTGCGTGATTAGGAATGGCGATATCAACTTTTTTCCTTTCTCAGTAATGGCTTAAGTTGTAGACCAGATTCTGTCTGTTTGGAGTATTAAGTCACACATGTTGTTAATCTGCTCAATTTCCAGAACTTTCTTGACTTGATGTTCCGAGTAGTTTGTTTTGCTGCATTCGAATCCAGACATCCGGCAAAGTTTCCAATGGATAATTTTACTGCATCCACTGATTAAATGGTCGACTGTTTCATTCTTCTTATTCCATTTGTTTTTGCTTTCATGCAATTTGTTAGCTGCGTTTGTTCCTGAGCTGCTAAGATGGATCCCTCAACTTCTTTTCTGAAAAGTTTTTGATCTGCTTTTCCTTCTGTCTTCAAGTATTTGTTGGTTGCAGTGGCTTGGTTGTCCAGTTCTCGAGTCGATTTTCGATTGTTTTGCTTTCTGTTTTTAGCTTTCGACTTTGTCTTCAAGAGCTTTTCACTCTTTTAGTTAGGGCTTTTGACTTTTCCTGATGTAATCATTTTATTATTATTGGTGGAAAACCAAACTAGGATCAAGTCCGGAAGCCAAGTACCAGAGACGGACCAAAGAGAGGGCTCAAAGGGCTCAAGGGGCTCAAATGCAAGGAAGGGAAAAATTATGTGCTTGTGGGAGTATTAATGTTTGGGTGTAGGAATTCTCTTACTAAGTGACAAGTGTTTAGGATTGTGGCTTTCTGTAAGGTTTTATATAAGTGTCAGTTTAAATTCAGAGTTGGCAAGCTTTTGTGTAGTGACTGTGGAATAACCTCAGTGGCAGAAAGAACGATAGGAACGGTGTGAATTATTTGTGTGTGCAAGATCTGTTATTTAGTGATTTTGTTAGTTTGTCTTTTGTAGATTATGTGTATTTGGAATGGAAATATCAGTTATGTAAGTCAGTTTGTTTTGCTGATCTACGAGTGTAATGTCTGCTCTGTTATGAGGGATAGTATTATCAGTGATTATAGCTCTGTCAAAATATAATTTATATGTGATGTTCTATAAGAAGTGGAAATAATACAGTTTTGTTGTTATTTCTAGAAAAGATGCTTTAGATGAAATCCATTTTAACCGTAACAACGACGAAAAAGAATTCCAAAATTCAATAGTATTCAAGGGAAAATGTCTTTCCGAGAACGTCGTTGATCTTTGGCGAATTTTAAATTTATACATCCGTGAAATGTGCGTACGTGTATGTGTGTGGATGTGTGAAAAGTCGTTTTAAAACGCTTTGGGCAAAGATTTTGAGAAGAGTTCTTTACTCCCAACACTCACTCACTCTGTCTGTCTCTCTCTCTCTCTCTCTCTTTCCTGGCTTCTTTGTTCTGCTGCTTTTTCCACCTGATTCGTTACGTTTTCTTCGGTCGGTCGCATTCCGTCCATTGGTCGATTAAAGCCATCAGAATCGGGAGGGGAAAGCATGGCACAGACTCACGTGGATCACCGATCGGTGCCATATGTCACTCGTGAACTTTAGCGTCAACTATGAATGAACCATTCGTCACTTTAAATCGTCCGATATTATCCTCCTCTTCCTTCTTCTACAACCTCTTCCCGCCATCCGGCTTAAATGCTCTCAGGTAAAAGAACAACTCGAAAACTTTCTACTCTTCCTTTTAAGAAGTTTTTCTTCATTTGTCAAATATAAAGAATAACTATTCAGTCTTTAGATACTCGGCATTTATTCAGATATATTGTCCATTTGAGCTTTTTCCTGGGCTAATAGACACTTTTTACAAATAGTGGAAATTTTCATTTGGATGGAAGTTTTTATTAATGGAAATCACAGTTTTATTCATGGAATTTCATCTTTCTATTTAAGAAATTAATTTTAACTTTTCTTTTTTGTCGAAATTGTTGTAAAATTATGGAAAGCATTTATGTCGTAAATGCAAATTTATCATATTAGTTTTTCAGGAACTCATTTGAGTTAATTCACGTGTGACATTAATGTGTGTTTAAAATCGGAGTGTAAGAGGCTGTCCTACTTACTAAAAGTTATTATACAGAGGGGTCCAAAAATGTACTCACTGTTTGATAGTCCATATCTTGTAACAAATTTGACTTGCAGGTACAATTTTTGGCACTGTGAAAGAGTTATAATAAGTATTCGAAACGACCACCAGCAGCTTCTAAACAACGCCGATGGCGCCGAACGGCACACCGAACTACGGCTCTCAATGGTAAAACATGACCACACAGATCATGTAAACTTCCTTGCAATTCCTCGCAAACCATGTGCTCAAACCAACCACAGTACTTCATCTTTCGATCCGAGTCGTCCTCAATCATCGCGTGTAGCACTTTTGGAATGGCAGTTTCCATTTTGCACCCTTCAGAATGCGTCTTACACTTGACCGGCTCACCCCACTTTCGAGCGCTCCCTGGTTCACCACCGACCATCAGCGCCACCTACCAAGATAAATTTCATAGTTTCATTGTTACACTACACTTCCGCATGAGATTAGAAAGTGTAAATCTTTTTGTTTCGAAATTATTGAATTAGAAACAGTGAGTACATTTTTTGGACCCCTCTGTATTTTTTAAACGGATATCGGAAAGATTCAATCCCTGATAAACCTATCCAAAACGTATTTACTGCTTAGACCTGTGATAATGGTGGTTAACCGAAACGCGTCGGCCAAATAAAAAGTTTATACCATATTGCTTATCCCAAATTCTTGGACCATATGGATATAATAAAGAAGAATACAGTATTGTCTTTTTTTTGATTTTAGAAATACCACCTTCCAAATAAAGCTTTTCGAGCTTTTTCTCAAAAAATCTCGTTGTTAAAAATTTTTCATCGATTTTTATCAGCAAATAATGGCTTTATTTTTATCAACAGTGATTTTTATCTCCTGACGTTTATGTTAAATTCGATCAGAAAAACGAATCTTTCCAGAAACAGGAAGAGCATAGGCACGTGTTTGAGATGATTCGCCTGCACTAAGCACTAGATACGCGATTGTTGGAAGAGTTGCATACGAATAAATAAATCAATTTAATTTGTAAGCGAATACATTTAATACATGCAATTTACGCCATTTGGCATATTACTTGCTCTTAAAATTAAATCAAAATTCAGTCTATCTGTAAATCGTTTTATGACTGATTTTCTTGTTTAGAAAGAAAGTGAACTTTTAAACTTTTTAAGACTAGCATTAATTTTTCTACATCTATTTTCTTGTTTAAATGCAATTAAAATTTTATAATAACTTGACTTTTTTCACTTTTATTCTTAAGCATTTTATTCTTTCTTGCTCCACCGTGACATATGGAAACGGTTTGCCCGCCTTGGTTTCGGCTTTTCCTGCTGACACAAGTGCGACGCCACGAAACTCGTCTTGAATTGCTTATATAGGTCGTACTTGTTTTAATTGATATTTTTATGCCCAAAACTTAAAAATGTCAAATTTCATAATGATATAATTTCTGATACTGCTTAGATATATTTAAAGCACAACATTTATATGAAGACTATAACCCTACTTGTATATACACCATATAGCCATTAACGACCGGACACTTTTGATTTTAGACGTTTTGTCGAATATCTAGAAAAATGCTTGACGAATTATCCTGAAATTTCAGGGGTGTAAAAAGGATGTTACACCTCGTATATTTCAGCGAAGGTTTTCTCCCGAAGGCAAATAGGGGACCAGCAAAGAAGTGAACCAAAAAAATAATGTTTGGAATCACCTGTAAAAAATAATGCTTGAAATGCATTGTAGCTGTAGCATATGCTTAAGAGGCTTGTTTTACTTTTCTGTGCTCTTTTGTATGAGAATAGCACGTATATTCGTGGAGATATAAAGGTTTCTTTAAAAAGGTCGAAATGTTTTCGTAAGTTTTTTGTTTATAACACGCAGGATTTTCAACCCAATGCAATGCCATTTACAGGAAACTTGACAAACTACAGTACAGACAACACCCTGCAATCAGAATAGAAAAATATTAAATATTTGATGAAATATGAGCATTTTTACTAAATAATGTTTAACTGCGCATGCGCATGCGTTACCAAATTGTCTTTTGCATAATTTATTATCCAAATGTATAGAGCTACTCTTATAAAAAGCCCAAGCAAATATCTTGAAAATTCAGAAAGATATCCTCGATAGAATGAGTTGAAATTCAGTTGCTCTCAAAAATAAACAAAACGATAAGGGGTTTTCTCCAAATTTTTATTTTTGGATCAGACACCAGTATCAACTTCTTCTCCTTACGCTGACATGAAAAAATATTGACTTCATATTGACTTCATAAATATACGTGAATATACGTGCTATTCTCATACAAATGAACACAGAAAAGTATAACAAGCCTCTTAAGCATATGCTACAGCTACAATGCATTTCAAGCATTATTTTTTACAGGGTGATTCCAAACATTATTTTTTTGGTTCACTTCTTTGCTGGTCCCCTATTTGCCTTCGGGAGAAAACCTTCGCTGAAATATATGAGATGTAGCATCCTTTTTACACCCCTGAAATTTCAGGATAATTCGTCAAGTATTTTTCTAGATATTCAACAAAACGTCTAAAATTGAAAGTGTCCGGTCATTAATGGCAATATGGTGTATGTTGAGGTTGAAATAAAAAACGAATCGTGATCGATGAAAATTATGTAATTTAAGTGAATTTTGAAACAACATTATGTAGACCATAATTCAACTTTTAAGGATATGTTGAATTTATTTTCGAAGCATCTGTTTGATGACTGTTTGTCAAAATAGTTTTTCGTTTTAATGTCAGTCTCAAAACAATTTTCACAATGAACCTTTCAGTTTCTATCATTGTAAAGTCATCCACACGCTTGAATGAAAGGAATTAAACCTGGAACTGGAAAACGACAGAAGCAAATAATAAGCCGTTTAATTAAATCAATAGAAATCTTATCTCCTTTGTTGTCAAATCCACCAGAGTTCGTTGACCATAGTGGCGCACTCTTAATCTATCTCTCTTACTATCTAAATTTTTCTATTTTTAATTTCTAAATTTATTTTGAAAAACACTTGCTTTTACGACGGTTAAGATGAGATCGATTTCTATTCCTTTGTTGATAACCATTTTATTAATCTGCAATTTTATTAGTTAAGAGAATGTTCCTTTTTAAGAAAAATTTTATTGCAATTCTGTCGATGATGAACGAACTATGCAATTTTTATCCAAGTTTTTAAGAATACGAAGTAAAGGGAAAAGCTTAAAATATTGGTTAAGGCTTTAAATTGTGTACAATGGATTCTAAAAGAGACGAGAATAATCGAAGTAACTGAAGAAATTTTTTCTGTAATTATCTTCCTGGATCAGACTCCTGTCCAAGTCATAATCATTTATAAAATTGTTACATGGAAACTCGAACAAAAATTGTTTACTGTTCATTATAAGATCTCATCCATTATTGTAAAGCACAGTACTTTTGGTATTCAAAAAATCAATATTTTTTCCGAATGCATCTTTTGTACCATGAAGTTTCAATTAAACTGAAAAGTTCCGCCATTGTATCTTTTTGCAAATCTGGATAAACTCCTCGATATAATAAACTACAGACCCAACGCTGTCCTCTCCCACTGGCAGAAGCTCTTGAAAAAAATTTCTATCAGCTTATAAATTATTTATAGTCCATCAACGAAGCAGCCAATTTTTTTAAAATTCCACTGGCTAATATTAGTAATTTACCTCGAGATCCTATACAGAGTGAGGCATTTATCTTGAGATAACTGAATATCTCTGAAACTAAGCATTGTACGAAAAAATGTCCAAAATCAAAAGTGAATTATTTCGCGGGGGAAATTCAATACACACGCATAAACTCTGTCTCCATAGGACTGCTGCCCCCAAAAGTTTATTTGTGCACTAAAAAATTTTGAACTTTTGAAATTCTGACTTCGGATTCTTAAAGACCATTAAAAAGTAGAATAGGAATGTCTGTAAGACCCACTTCTATCTCTTTGTCTTCATCAATAAAAGTTCCACACTTTTAGGCCCTATATCTCCTAAACGGTTGGATTAATTGAAAAAACCCCAAGAATAAAACATTTCTCGAATATTATGTACAATTTGAATATACCATTAAAAATAGGGGTTCCTATTTAAGATTTCAAAGTTACCCCCTTCCCCTGGGGGGGGGGGGGTAATTTTTTTAACTAATGAATTTCC
>JAHWFO010034948.1:1995845-2014782 GCA_023313115.1 Rhysida immarginata | reverse complement strand
GCGAAATAATTCACTTTTGATATTGGACATTTTTTCGTACAATGCTTAGTTTCCGAGATATTCAGTTGTCTCAAGATAAATGCCTCACCCTGTATACCTTAGGCTCCGGATTCAACGTGTATATTGCCCAAACCGATATTTCAATAGGCATATGATGTTGTTTCCCATACACAACTATTATTTGATCTCTATTACAACAGACTTTAATTTATAAATATATTTACTGTCATTATTGCATCTCTCTACGACCTTGTCAGTTTGTAGTCCGAGGTTATTCGACAACAGCTTCTGGTTCAAGAAGCTCCAAGACCACAAAGTAACTCAGACCCAGAAATACTTTGTAGAGAAATGCTGCTCTACAAAGAAAAAACAAAAATTATTATTGTTTTCCGTACCAGCTCAAATAATCTGGTCATAAAATCTTTGGTTGTATCTTCGACTCTTTGATTGCAATTTAATCAATGATCACACCTTGCGTCGTTATGGCTATCTCATGAAGCAATTAAGAGCCTTTCTAACCACGAAGAAACTTCGGAAACTCAGCTCAACTACGGAAGGACCTCTCAAGTATTGGGGTTCACTGTTAACACAATATGATTCGTAGGGAGCTACTCATGCTGCTACCCATAATCAAAAAATCACCATTGTCAACGCGAAACAAGGAAAGACGTTGCTGGAATTAGGTAAAGCGGAGCGGCGAGGCAGGTCAGACTACTAAATCAAGGTTTGGCGTAAGGTACGAAAGACCATCTACCGAATTGTGTTGTCCAACAGTGAAGCTCGGCAGTGGTGTATGATAGTTTTTTTTCAAGGCTAGTCTTGGTCCGTTGATAGTGGTTGACGGAATTATGAACATCAAGTAGCGGCAGAAAAACTGGTGGATACTTTGAAAAGGGAGATATCGTGAGATTTTTAATAACTTTAATAATTGTTACCATGTGCCTGCTATTCCATTTTAAAATCCGTCAGTCCTTTTAAGACAACCTATATGATGTTGAGTCCGAGCATGTGAAAGGCACCCAGAAACACGTCTTTAACTGGTAGGGACGTCGAGGGAGGAGTGGACAATCATATAGGTACACCCTATTCCAAAAGCGTTTTCACATAGGTGAAATGATGTTCGCCGTCCTTGCAATACAGAGGTTGAGTCAAAAGTAGGGGCCGATCACCGCGCAAACTTTTAAATGGGCACCAGACGGAACCACTCATTGCTAATCTTCCAAGTAGAGTCCATCATGCTCGATGGTCTTCATCCAACGATCAGCTAGTTGGCGGATGCCCTCGCGAAACCACTCCTCCGGTTTCTGGGCGAAAAGGTCACGCACGGCGTCTTCAACCTCACTGACATTGGCAAAGCGCCGTCCACGCAGAAAGTGCGCCATGGACTGGAAGAGATGGTAGTCGGAAGGTGCCAAGTCGGGGCTGTATGCTGGATGTGGCAGAACCGGGGGTTTTCCAGCAGTTGAGACACACCTTCACCCGTTGTTGTGCTTGCGCGAGCGTCAGCTCGTGGGGCACAACTCGGCAGCTCCTGTTGACCTTTCCCATAGCATGCAGATGTCGAACCACACTCGATTGTGATGTCTCGATGTCCGTCGCTAGTCCACGGGTGGTGCTGCCTGGGTTAGTTTCCACTTGTTGCCCTAGGGCTGCGTCATCCACTTCGTTGGGTCTTCCGCTCCTTGGCGCATCTTCCAGGCCCATGTCTCCAGACGAAAAGCGAGAGAATCACCGTCGTGCTGTCCGTTCATTGGTCACACCCTGACCTTCCACCCTGCAAATTTCGGCGGCTGCTGCTCGCGCACGGGTCCCCTTTTTCCAATAGTGACGAAGGAACCCGCGTATCACCAATTTTTCTGCCATATTTTTACATTGGCTGACGCAGGTGCCACAATGTCTATGGCATTCAAATTCGTACTGACGTTTCTTCCCACTCTTTTCTCTTAATAAAGTGCGATATACCCTTGTGGTAACTGGTCTTTGCCCAGAATTCGTCAAACTCTAACCCCCCCCCCCCCCCCCCCCGGGGGGGCCGGGTGGGGGGAGCGCTGTAAATCAAGCCACTAAAACCAGTAAAATTAATTCAATTCGAACTCGACTTCTTGCTTGAACTGATTAATTTCACTGGTTTAATGTTTTGCAAAGAGGCCGAACATTATTCACCTAAGTGAAAACGCTTTTGGAATGATGTGTACCTAGCCAACAGACATTGGTGGAGTGTATATCACGGCGTCTGCAGACTCTCTTTACGGAAGCAACAAAATTTGTGCAATGACCATGATATCATGCGCATAACGTTTTAAATACTTACTAACTATTAGGGGAAGTTTTGCATTTAATATAAAATGATAATTAAAATTAAATATATTTTAATATTAAATTTTATACGAGCGCAAAATAGCTCGCATCTCCTTTTGCGACGGTCGTACAATCCCAACACCTCCTAGAGAGAAGGCCTGCGGACAAAAGGTGTATACATTGTTAATTCATTTATATTACTTATTACCTATTCAGTTATCAATATGAATGCAAGTGCTTAAGTTGGTTGCCATTGGCTTTCAGGCACTTATTAGTTCGGCGAACTGTGCTTGGGCAGCCCCTTAGCCAGAGTGTCCAGTGGGATTGCTGCACATGCCGTTTCAATTTTTCCCGAAAAACCTCCAGTGTTGCCGGTTTTCCGCAATAGACGACACCCTAAAGCCCCCCCCCCCCCCCCCCCCCCCCCCCCCCCCCCCCCCCGCCCCCGGGGGGGGGGGGGGGCCTCAGTTGCACCTCTTCGTCCTATCCATTGACCTTATAAATTCTCATCCATGTATGTTCGCACGTTGGTGCATCGTCTTGTTGAAAGAATAATCCTTTTCCATAAACTTCATGTAAACAAAAAATATTTTTTCACGCCAATCTTCAAGACGTTAATATTCTTTTCATCTTTATAGAGTATTTTATTTTATTAACAATTCTGAAGAAATCCTGATATAATATCTTGCTTGATCTACGCCATAGGTTCTACGGTATTCACCGTTCTGTCTACATCAAGTCTGATGAAATCCCGACGAAGATTCCGTGTGCATTTATATGTCAGTATTACGATTGTCTTAAAATAACTGAATTACTTACAGTGTGAATGAAATTGCCGACATTTATCGAAAAGAAGTAACATAAAATATTTACTTGCTTGCGGACGTTTCCACTATATACAGGAGCAATACTACTTCAAACAAATATGAATTCTTAGTGGAAGGAACAAAGAAGACTATGAAAGAAATACCGCATACGGATTTTACTTCTTTAATTAGTTGGGTTAGTTAACCTTTCATGAACTTTAAATTAAACTTCAATTACTTTCTGATTCATTTATAATTAAGTTGCTGAAAGGAGGGGAAAGGGAGGAACTATAAAAGAAAAGAAAAAGAAAAGAAAGAACTTAGAGAGAGAGAGAGAGAGAGAGAGAGAGAGAATAACGGAAAACCATACATGTTGACGTTAGTTGATTCATTCACACACGCACAAACACACGCACACACCCACACATGCACAAAGCGAGAGAGGGATTCAATTCTAGAGGGAATCCAGTTAATGAATAGAATGAGAGAGAGAGAGAGAGAGAGAGAGAAAAGAACGTATAGCTATTATTTTTTCTTGTCTCCTTGTGCGGGAGAGTTGAAGCATGTCTGATGGCTATTCTAAATATTTTCTCTTCTTTTTCGTGATGAAGGAAAGAGGGAGCTCGACAGACCGAAAGGAAAACCCTTTTTATCGAAGAATGAATACGATGTTTAATCAGGTAAACAAGAACTCACTTGTCAAACAACATTTGTTGATCAGTAGAGGCACCGAAGGCTCTTCTCTTTTTAAAGGTGACCCGCTATTCATTATGAAGCTTAATAATTTCTATAAAGACTGGTTCTTATCACATTAATTATAAGAGTTGCATTTGAGTTTGTTTTATGAAGCGTTTTATGAAGCGTTGCATTTGAGTTTGTTTCAGTGCATAAATCTTCATTAAAGGCACTCACTTTGCAGCAGTGTTAATAAACTGCAGAAATCGCTATTTTAATAACAAAGGACGTCATTTGAGAAAAGTTTGGAGTATAAACGAAACATTCATCTATGCAAAAACTTTTGACCAGTTATACAGCTGGGTAAAAATTCCTGAAGTGGGCCCCTCAAAAACAAACATGGCGTGAAATTTAAAACTTTTGTTATAAGTTGGCAGTACCTAATTGAGTATTAAAATTCCCAAAATATTTTTTAAAAATTTCCATTTGTTAAAAAGTTATAAACAAATACATTTTTTGGTACTTTTTGTTTAAAAAGTCATATCTCAAGCTAATTTTATCAAATCTCTCTGAAATTTTAAAGATAACAAGTAAAACGTATATACAGGGTGATTCAGAAAGGTAGGTCAAGAATGAAATACCATCTACAGTTTGTAGCGAGGAATAATATTTTCCCTATAAACATGGGTCCGGAAATGCATCCTTACAGAGATAATGCAACTTGTATGGGGTAGGAATGGATGTGCGTTACCCGGACAGCAATGGTAGGGTCCATGTAAATTAGGATCTAAACATGTAACTTGTTCGTGTCATCTCCTTTAAAAGAGAGGAAACGAAACATGTAACTCCATTGTCGTACAATTGATCGCTTGACATTGCGGAGCTGGCGGACAGTCGCTTTGCCAGATGAATTTTTGCTCATGATCCTCCCCTCGAAAAACCACACATGTATGGGGCCACCATCTGTGCTGCAGTAGCCCAACACTTTTCTTCATGTTAACGAACACTTTCTCAACATTTTTTCAACATGGCAGAGGCACAGGGTAATGCTACTGAAGCGGAAAGGATTTACCAATAGCGTTCTCCAGACCGTGATCACCCACATCTTCACCAGAGCTCGCGAGAATCTCGTCCGCAGACTAAATACCTACATCGAGGCTCAGGATTGGCATTCTGAACACCTATGTAATGTCATTCCTACCTTGTACAAGTTGCATTATATCTGTAAGGATGCATTTCCGGACCCATGTTTATAGGAAAAATTTTGCTCCCCGCTACAAACTGTACACGGTCTTTCATTCTTGACCTACCTTCCTGAATCACCCTGTATTTCATAACAAAACATAAAAGAATGAGAAAAAAAAATTTATATAAAAAAAATTAATTTTTAATAAAAAAGTGAATATTTTTTATGTTCTCAATCGATTTCAACAATTTTTAAAAAACACATTGAATCTGTATTTATTAACGATTTAGAATTTGGAAAAAAATTTTGGTGATCTCTGTTTTTACGCGAATGCCATCAATTTTTGTCAAGCTATTCAATCGTACCACTAGGCTGTTAAGCAAGTAACTCTTCATCTTTCAATATTGACAATAATAGAGAGCTTCCCTGTAAAGCAACCGTGCTTAAAAACAACAATCGTACCACTGGTAGCTTGACAAAAATTGATGGCATTCACGTAAAAACAGAGATCATCAAAACTTTTTTTTCAAATTCTAAATCGTTAATAAATACAGATTCAATGTGTTTTTTCAAAATTGTTGAAATCGATTGAGAACATTAAAAAATATTCATTTTTTTATTAAAAATATTTTTTTTTTTTTTTACACAAAAAATATTTTTCTAATTCTTTTATATTTTGTTATGAAATATATACGTTTTACTTGGTATCTTTAAAATTTCAAAGAGATTTGATAAAATTAGCTTGAGATATGACTTTTTAAACAAAAAGTTCCAAAAAATTGTATTTGTTTATAACTTTTTAACAAATGCAAATTTTTCAAAAGAATTTTGGGAATTTTAATACTCCATTAGTTTTAAATTTCTAGACATGTTTGTTTTTGAGAGTCCCACTTCAGGAATTCTTACCCAGCTGCCAAGAGCTATTGGATCCTTCGATGTTTGCTGTTTCCACCATATCATTCTTCCATTATCTCGGTGCAACAGGAGAGCGGTTCTTCTAATGTTTTCAACTCTTGTTTTTTTAAATCGGGAACGTTGTCGATGGCAAATCGGGATTCGATAAGGTCGTCCGTGTGTTAATCCTTTTTCGTCAAGTATCTGATGGTTTAAACATTCAGAATGAAGGACTAGTGTTAAATCAACTGTGATTTGTTCATGGTTGTGACTCTTCCATGTCGTCGCATGATCTTTTCAACTTGCCTTCGAATAACCTAAGTAAATTTTGAATGACTAGTTTTTCTGGACAGTAGTTTGATTTTTGGATTACGGATCACATAAGTATTATACATGAATCTGTTTCATAAAAGAGATATGTAGAATTTGATTTTCAACTCTCGTGCATGAAAGTACAGAGCTCATCTAAGATTTTCAGCGGCCATCTACAATCATATAAAAAGTAATTGTAAAATTTAATCTTAGTCGATTGGGTAGCACGGTAATTTTTATTTTGCATAGGTTTTTATGTACAATTGATTCATTATTTATAAATCTGATGAAGGGTAAGCTCCGAAAACTTTATTTGCTATTTTTTACGTATGACAGTGCTAGGAATTTTCTAGCATTCTTCCCCAGTAGCGTTGATGAGTTCAGTCAGAGATGCGGCCTAGTCCGTAGTCGTTTCTCCAATTCATTCATTCATTGAAATTTATATCGGGGCTCTGCGCTGTCCAGTCCATTTCTTCAATATATGTTTCCTTAAACATTCCCGCACATGCTTTGCATTGCCATGTTGGTATAGTTCAATCCAAATTATTGCCGCATTGTTTGCAGTGCAAAATTATTCAAAAGGTCAAGGTTATGGTTCATACTACTGGAACAAATTGGCCCAATCTAAACTATAAAAATGAGAACCCACAACAAGACACCTCTCCTCCGAACTTCTCGGTGGACAACACGTACTCAGGCACGAAACGTTCTTCAGGAGTGAAGCTAATGTGTACCAAGATTCGTCGCTCAACAAGAATGCTTCTAATCTTCCATTGTGCAGCTTGATATCCATTACACCATTACTTCGCATTGATTCTGTTATTGCGATACTTAAGAGCAGTAGTACGGCAATGGAAATCTAGAATCCTCAGTTTACGGCGAATGATGATATTAAAGTAACATTTCCAGCGAATGGCGTACTTGAAGTGACATTTCAGAACTCTAATAATTATTTCAGCTGAATGTTTCCGATTACATCGTGTCATACGAGCTAGCACTTGACGATCTCTTTATGTATTTACATTGGCCTATCACTTCGCGGTTTCACTGATGTTGCTCCTTGAGATTTCCACTTGACAATGATGTCACTTATAATTGAATAGGGTATTTGCAGAACGACAGAAATCTCGTGTACGGATAGGTGACTTCCTTGATGGTATCACTTGGAACTTGGCTGAGCTCTGTTGAATGGCCCTTATTGCACCAATATGAATCATAAATGAACCCGGTAAGACACGTTTCTATTTATATATCTTAGATATGATAGACTTGTAAATTAGGGCACGTAACATTGTTTTGGAGGGATGTTTGGAAACTTTTGATCGCGTAAAGTAATGAGAAATAAAAACATCATTTAAAAAACAAATTTTCAGTTAAGGAAATTAATTACTCGTTTTTAAAATTATTAATAGTTTAAAGAAGAAGTGAATTTCTTTTTCTTTGGCAGTCGATGTTGACATGAATTTAAATGGCTCAAAACCTTTTTATAATCTGTAAATAAAAAAGCCTATCGACATCCGAGATAAAAATTATAAAAGTGAATAAGAACTACCCATTTATCGAAAAGTAATAGAAGGAAGACGGCAATAAACTCGAATAGGTGTTTGCGGCACAAATGTTGCCCATGTTACCTTTAAACGCCCTTTATGATAAATTCATAAGAAATTGAAATAAAACTAAAAGATGTTTCTGCAATATTATTCTTTATGGCAATAAAACTGCGCACTTATGAAGTTGATTCACTCTTTTTTATGAGATTGTAAACTTTTGATAGCACAGGGTAAAGTGAAAATTATTAAGTTGCCAAATAAGTTCATTCAGTTTTTTTTTTCCTAATTAATATTTATTTCTCATCAAAAACTTTAACAAATCAATAAATAATATATTCTCTTTCATTTTGACTATTTCTTACAATATTCCACTAGCTTGTCAAGTTCCACTCAAAGAATTCAGTTTATTTTAGCACATTTTAAGCTTCACAACCTAGGGTATTGGGTCGATAAATGCTTTAAAAGTATAGTCTATTCCATAAGAGAAGTCCACTGAAATGGATCAATCAGACTGAAGGCAATAGAAATCGAGAGCAGTGATAACAGAAACCGGCTACAAATTTTGCAGATGAATTCTAGGCATATACCTGGAGAAAATAAGTCATCTCCTATGCTTATTTCTGATTGGTTCCTACTGACTACGCTTTAAGTTCAGTGGACCTCTCTTATGGAATAGACTATAGTGATGGGTCTTTCGGGAACGACCCATCACAAGTTCTAAAGCATTTACCGACCCAACACCTTCGGTTTATCAACTTTTCTGGTTGCTCTCCATTTGTTTTGTAAATAGCTCTCCAGGTTGCTATCACCTTTTACGATTTTGTTTTGTAAATAGCTCGCAGTTACCTCACGAACGATCTTACCTCGATGAAGCTCTCGAGTAGCCAATAGCTTGCTGTGAATGCGTCATATGACTATAATCTATTCCTGATAGTATACTGTATTGCGTAATGAAGTGGAAATTGAAATAATAAAGGGGAGGTAAGATAATAAATAGAAAAGGGAAAGAAAAATTCCGCGACCTGGACTCGAACCAGAGACCTTGCCTATCGCTGGCACTGCTCTTACTAATTGAGCTACCGCGGACACGAACCGCGAAGCTGTTACAATATATCCATATGGACTTTCAACCATATATTGTAACAACTTAGCGGTTCGTGTCCGCGATAGCTCATTTGGTAAGAGCAGTGCCAGCGATAGGCATGGTCCCTGATTCGAATCCAGGTCGTTGAATTTTTCCTTCTCTTTTCTGTTTCTTATTGTGATATGTTTGAAGATTTTCTTCAATCACTTTATTATCTTCTGTTTGGAAGTTGAAAGACAAACTAACAAAAACGCTATGAATATCCTATGTTTTTTGCACTACTTCTTGTTTACATTTATAAAACAGTTTTTAATTATAAAATGTTTTAAAATCTGATCTGGCTTCACTGCTATTGAATTGAATAAGCATTAATTGAAAAATATTAAAAGTGAGGTTAATTTTCGGTTAGTGTTGTGGTCAGTTCGTTCATAACGTTGATTTGTTCATTCAATTAAATTGTTAGTGAATCTGTAGTCTGCGTAAATTTTAATCTAATAAAAAAGGATTTTGGTGAAATACATAAATTTTTTGAATAATTTCATCCAGATACTATAGTCGGATGTCTCTTGGAACGTGATTGTTCCCAAGACTATTGATCGAGATCGCTTGCAGGCCTCTTTGAACGAGCCAAATTACGAAACGACTCTGAAGAAAATCGTTCACGAATTGACTCCTTTGAACTTAATTTTAATTTTCCAATCCCCTCAGAAACGACGCATCGAGGTTCCATTGTACTGTACTTACAAGGGAACACACATATCTATATGAGTGAACTCATTGTTTGCGTGCAAACTTAACGTTGGAAGCGATAGTGTTGCACGGACAAAAAACTTGGTGGCAAGTTGACTCTCGCTTACGAGCGGGAGCTAAAGAGTCGACTTCCGCCAAAGAGCTGGTTGGCCCATCACTATATAGAACTTCTCAACCGAGCTCTTGAACAAAAGATTTGATCAGATTAGCGAAGTAGGGTTGCGCGTTGTCTTATTGAAGAAGCAGTCGTGTCTCCGGTCAAATCGTTTCTGCCGGACCAATTCCCTAATGGATTGGTGAGGATATTCGTGAATGAGGTCGTTCAATTAATAGATCCTCATAAAAGCGAACAAGTCGCCCGGAGTGCGAGGTCAAATTTACTCTCCATTTTCTGTGCAGCTCGTTTGGTCAATAGTACCTTCTCCGTACTCATTACAAATATCTCGATCGGCTTTGGTTCTTTGGAACCTTTACTAAATGCTCATTTTTGTCTAAAAGTTTTCTAAGTCAGGCTTTTCTAAGGAATGGAGATCTGTATCTATAGTCCAACAGACAAGTCATGAGTATCGCTCCTCCTCCAATGATATCTATCCAACTCCTGGATCGCTAATCTTGTGGAGAAAACGCGTAGCCGAAATTCAAGTCCCCAGGAAGCTAGTCGATTACTTTTGTGGACGCTACGCAATATCTAACCAACTTATAATGAAATAAATCCATATTATATCACGGCTAATTATTATATTACAGGGTGTTTCTAAATTATCTCCCGTATTATACGTGTTTGTTATTCAAAAACTATTACAGATTTTAACGTGATTTTTTTTATTCACGAAGAAAAACTCAAAAGGTTTCTTAGCATGCCTTAATAAATTTCAATTTCCCCCCATATATGGCGTGAAGGACGTCAAAGCGAAACTCGATTTCCTCCCATGTTCGGGCTAGCATTTCGGGGGTGATTTCAGCGATTGTTTCAATTATTCTGTTCTTGAGAGTTTCAATGTCATCAGCGTTGGTCTTGTAGACTTTGTCTTTCACATATCCCCAGAAGAAAAAATCTAGAGGGTTCGCATTGGGTGAGCGAGGGGGCCAAGGGATTGGCCCATCCCTTCCAATCCATCGTCCTGGAAAGTTTGTATCAAGTGAGGAGGTGCTCCATCTTGTTGGTAGACAGTGTTGGGCTGCAGTTCTTCCACCTGTGGAGTCGGTTAGATCTCCAGCGTATCTAAGTAGGTTGCGTCCGATTACTCGATCATGCATTAAACCGCACCAAAATGCTAGCCCGAACATGGGAGGAAATCGAGTTTTGCTTTGACGTCCTTCACGCCATAAATGGTGGGCACATTGAAATTTATTAAGGCATGCTAAGGAACTTTTTGAGTTTTTCTTTGTGAATAAAAAAACACACGTTAAAATCTGTAGTAGTTTTTTGAGTAATGAACGTGTATAAATAATACGGGAGATAATTTAGAAATTAAGACCTGTACAGTCTTAATTTTTTAACAAGTTTATTTATTTTTTATATTTGTTTATGTTTTATTCTATTTTATTTAAACTTAATTTATATTAATTTTAATTTATATTATTTTTTAATGTATTTATTCTTTTAACCTTTTTTAAAACTTTGTTATTTTATTCACTTATTATGAAATAATGGTCAATTTATAATTAAGTTTAATTTTCCGTTCATAGTGAAGTTATTATATTTATTTCCTATATTATTATTATTATTATTATTAAAATGAGATCGATTATCGATGTACAAAGCCAACGATAAACGTGGGACTGATTCTACGGGGGAATATTGCGCCAAGCCCAGAGACAAACACAAAGATAAACACCCATGTCTTCGGCGGGATTTGAACCCACGACTCTCCCATCCGACAGTGACAAGACCTGCGCCTTAGCGCTCTCGGCCACCGAGCTTCCATTTTCTTATTTTACTCATTTCATTAATTACTTTAAAATTTTTTATTAATCTTTCTGTTTATTTAATTATTTTTCTTTATTGTTACAAAACGCGTCAACGATAATATATATTTTTTAAAAATTTATCAATAATATGAAATTATTCCTTTGTACATTAATTACTCCTTTTATATGAAATTTATCAATAATAACATTATTATGATCCCTTTATTTATTTAAAGTTGTCCATCTATATGGAAATTATAGATTTTCATTTATTTTTACTGCCTACTTTAACCATCATATTGTATGGGAAAGGGCCAAATCGTCCACAAAAGTAATCGACTGTGTGTCCTGGACATGCTGTAATTTCGGCTACGCTTCGCGCTGGTTTTCTCCATTGAGTCAGCGATCCAGGAGTTGTGTAGATAGCATTGAATAAATCACGTGGCCATGACGATGGCTAAGTTCATCAGCCAATTAGCAATTGATGAAGTTGATGGAGGCCTTGTAGTACATAGCGGGCAAGAAATCACACAGAATTCCGACCAGTTTCGCCTTTTATTCGATCAAGGAGAAAGCCAGGAACAAAAGGCGAAGCCGGTCGGAATTCTGTGTGATTTCTTTCCCGCTATGTACTGCAAGGCCTCCATCAACTTTATCAAGAAGGACAATACAGAGAACACTTCATTTCATAACGTCAATTAGCAGTTCCTTAGTCCTGCTTAGCCTGATTGCACAGGTCCTTTATTTATCGTTAATATTTCCTGTTTAAAGTGCGCTTTGTTCACCATCTGCTCAAGGAACATGTCATACAAGAAATTATTTTGATTCTTATGAGGAAAATTAATTTAGCATTAATTGCAAAAAAATGCCCTTTCAAGGGAACACCAGTTTAACAGTATTGAAAAACTGCGAGAGGTCCTGTTGACAGTTTTCATGATTCGCTTGTTGGAGTCTATAACGTCTATTCTAAGAGATAGTAAGCATGGCACTGTTTTGTTTGTGATGAATTCCAACGCGGTCTCTATGCCAAAAATGAACAAGAAATTTGAACAACGTGCGTTCATCACGAGTAACTGATCCTCAGTATCTCTATTCTCTTGACTTAACCATCTGCGACTTTTTCCTCTTTCCAGGAATGAAAGTTATACTGAAAGGACACATATTTGCCATCGTAGAGGAGATTCAAGAGGAAACGACGACTGTACTGGAGATCCTTAAAAATTAGGAGTATGTATTTTCAGAAGGAGTTTGAAACTGATAACCGTCGCCGTGAACCAAACTAGCCATATTTTCATACTGTTAGTTATATCGCACCATAGCTAAGCGCCTACAACTTAAGATATATGCATAATTTGAAAAAAATGTCTTAAATAAACCCTAAGAATTTTTTTGTATAGGATCCGAATAAACAATAATGAAGTTAATCCGATTTTCTCCGATTACAGCGTTACCTGCGATGAAACTGAAGGCGCCATCGTGTCTTCCTTTGATATAAAAGTTATAAAATTTTTTTTTTACGAGACGTGTTTGTCAAAATATTTTGATTCTCCAGATAAATGCCTTGGCCTGCTATATGCAAGAAAAACATTAAATCTCGCACTCATTGTTATTTGAATCAATCCATTATATTTTGAATTTGATTATCATGTTGTTAAGTTTAATATTTATTAAAGTGTAGTATACATTATATCTTCCACGCATTTCTTGATTGTTTTAGTGGAAAATTGCTCATGTTAAATTGTGTCAACTCAAGACTTCTTTAACAACAGTAGCGCAAATTAGGTTTAAAAAAAAATAAGTATATGAAAATTGGCTTCTGATGAAAACATTATATTTACCTATGAGAGATTTTTGTTTAAATAAAAGAAAGCTGAAGATAAATTAAATCATTAAGCGAACGGGCACCAAAATTGACTGGCGGTATTGTTTGGTTTCATTGTAAAATCTTTATTTAAGTATTTACAGAACAATAATTTTTAAGATGTTTGTCAAATTCGCTTTATTTTCCTTCCATTTACTTGTTCTTTGAGAAGGTCAAACCAAAAAGAGAAACAATTTAAGATCTATAATGGGAGATGGAACCATAATTGAATTGTAACATCCTGTTTTCGTTTGTGGTTGAAAATTTCTTTTTATTTTGAATCGCCTCTAATTTATTTCCTCCACCTTCGAAATATATAAATTGGCTTCCATTTATTGGCTCTACTTGGGTGCAAAATAAAGGTAAACGGCGGAGACAATAGTGTACCGCGGGAGTTCTTTGCTCGGTCCCTCTTGGCGCTCCTTTTGTTTCAAATCCGATCCTTGAGGTGGCTGCGTTTTTGTTTGTTCCGTTTCAGTGAAGGTTTCTCTTGCTATACCTGTTGGGTGGGTGGGTGGCGTCATTTGTCGTCGTCGACGACGGCGCTTCGATCGCTCCATTGTTGCACTTGTTGCCCATTGTGTGTCCTCTTCTCCATTGTTGGTGCCTAGCAACGGAAAGCCAACAAATGATGTTTGGGAGGGGAATGCATGCAACCGTCTATGGCAGCTTTCGAGTCCGCTTGTTGCGCCAAGGTTACACGAAACGATGGATGGAGCGAACGGGAGAGAATGGAAAGAAGATTGAAAAGAAAACACACACACACATACTACACACACAAAGCAACAACAACAAAAAAAAAAGTATTGAATATGGCGAACGGGAAAAAATGAAAATAAGTGAATAAATAAATAAAAAATTCAAATAGAATATTCACAAAAAAAAGTTTTTATTAAATAAAAAAAGAAAGAGGAAATTAAAAAGAAAAAAAAAACGAAAAGATATTGTTGTTGTTCGAACGAATACCCTGCTTACTGTCTATTGAGGAGAGAGGAAATGGCACTAGGGTATCGTTCAAAAGAATGGAATTGTTTACAAAGCGCTTAGCCATTTCTATGAGGAAGGGCGGCACCACGAAGCCTTTATCCTTCCATGTAAAAATTTTCAAACTCGTAACGAGCGTTGAATTTAGAGCCAAATTTTTTTGTGCTTTTGAGATTTGCACGCGTAAAAACTAAACTTTTTCGTGAAAGAGGAAGAATAAAGTTTTCAAGCACATCCTTTAATTGAATCCAAATGATAGGGTTATACAAGAGGTGTAGTAAGTGGGGAGGAGAAAAAACCTATTTTATGTTAAAAGCGTTTAAAAAAAGAGGTGAAGCAATATAGGTAAGAGGTTCATACCGCTTCACATTTCCCAATGGTTCACATGCAGAAATTTGGGAAGTGTGCCTTCGCGGTCGTCGAGCGTGACTCTCCTATGTTTAATATGGAAGGATGATTTTAAAAGGCTCTCGCAGGTGTATGTAAAGAGATATCACAAAATGAATGAACATACAGCAGCCGTACGATTAAAAACACCTGAACGTTTTTGTGTCTTTTTTTAGCTTACAAGCATTATCGACTACAGCGTAAAGCTCAACATTATTATCGAAAGGAAAATTAAGTTTTCTTCAACGAAAGCTCATTAGGCAGTCGTGTATTGTATGTTACATTCTAAAGAAGTTCATTAGATTTTAATAGAAAATATTGTCATTTGGCAGATTTAAAGCCGATTTAGACGAGAATTTTCAATAGAATTACTGCTATTGCAACTACACACAACGAACTGCTTTAGTAAACGATTAGCGCTTTTCGTTCACTTAACTAAGTTTGGTGTATATAAATTAGATTTTGAGAAACAGAGGGAGCGTGTTGATTTAGAATAATCAAACACTTTAAATTAAAATCAATTTACTCTCATTCTTGAAGGATATTTGTCCGTTACGAATAAAGGTCACTAAAGAGTAAAGGCAAAATGAGAGTGGAGGACTCTGGAGATCATTTCATGAACTAATTGACTCATTTCCATTTTTTTCTGGACTGTTAAAGACAAAAAGCGTCAGAAATCATCAACTGAAACCGAAGTTTCCAAAACCTAATAAATTATTTTTTTTTAATATTCCAGAATACAGACTATTAGGAAGACAAAGCAAATGAGCCGGTATTGGTTGCTAACGTTACTGTTGTTCCCGTTTGTGACTGAACCCTGAGGCCGATGTTGCCTCTTAAGTTTCTATTGAAAACGCATCTTCCTAATCGATAATTTTACCTCCGATCTTGTTGCATTCTCATCTGCCCCGTTCAGTGAAGTTAGCCCTCTCTTCCATTTTGTGTAGATCGGCTTCGCGGTTTTTTAAACAGAAAAATTGTATAAATATGACAAATTATTTATCATTGCAACTTAGTTTATCTTCAATTACAATGAATAAGTTTTTATTCTTGTTTCCTTTTCTAGTTTTTTTATCGTGTTATTGGAGGCACATTTAACTCAATTGTCAACAAAGTGGTCTTGTTTAAGGTCGTAAATTTAAATTTATTTTGTATTCTGTATCATCATGAAAAAAATTTTCCAATTTTTTTTTCCTCTTACATTAGTAGGAATATCCATATTTTTATTTCCTTTCTGAAAAGACAGTTTTTATTATTTACACAGGAGTATGCTTTTTTATATTTTTAATTTTTACAGCGTATTTGGAAGTCCAATGTTTGCCAGAGAATAAGTACAGTCGTCAGTGAGGTGTGTGTGTGTGCGTTTGTGTGTGTGTGAATAGGGAGACAGACATCGCGACTTCCTTTGTGTGCTCAGGTGGATCGTTATGGGCTTCCATTTATAATGCACGTCAGATTCTCTGTAGAGAGATATAAATCTATTGTCTGCTTATCGCGCATTCAAAAGGAAGTGGAGGGAAAAAAGAAAGGGAGAACAAGGAAAATAGGATGATTGGAGTGGTGGTGAGAGGAACCTGATGATCTGAGTCGATACTTCTTCACATGTCGAACCTGATCAACACCAGACGACTGTGTTGCGATCCACGCTATCGTCGCTTCCCTACTCGTTTTGCGCACAAAACACGGCCTTCCAATAACAAATGATTTATTGAAATTTTTTTGTTTGTCGTTTTTAAATAGAATGCTCTTGTATGCATACATGGAAAGCGAACGCTACTGGGTTTATTTTCTGGATTATATATTTCGCTTGGACATCATTCTGTTTTGCTTAACGCTTAGAATTTTTTTAGAGTCATGATTGATTATAACTGATGAAAATTGTAACTCTGGGCTTTAAAATTTCCTTGTCCGTAACTACAAGTGCTTTTCATAAGTTTAGAAAGTTATTAGCTAACTGTCAACTTCTTGAATTTTTCCTGGTTGAAAAAATTGTTTAATTGAAACAAGAAAAAATACGTAAAACATATTCATAATACTTGTTTAAATTATAAATTTTTTTTATTTAACCAAAACATTTTGATTGGTGGGAAAAAATATAAAGAATGCATACCTTCATTTCAAAAGTTTAGAAAGGTACTTAACAATATACACAAAACTCAATTAACTTTCAAACAGAACAATTGCGTCTAATATTTTGTGGAATAACCCTTGGATCTGATTACGGCTCGAATTTTCGCGGCATCGAATGACTTAAGTTTTTGCAGTCATCGGATTGTAATTTGTATTCATGCAACCTTGATATGATACTTTAAGTCTTCTTTTGTACGTAGTGGAGCTTTTCAAAGTACTTCTTCATCTTTCCTCAAACATTCTCAATCGAGTTTAAATCAGGAGAATTTGGACGCCAGTTTAAACCGTTCACTCTTTGTACCTGTAATCAAGTCTTCGTTCTGCGTGAGACGTGACATCATCCAGCATCCTGTTGAAAAACAACATTTTCATCACCAAAATAATCTTCAAGAGTTGGTATAAGAAAATTTTCCAAGACCGCAATCTCGGCTTCACTATTCACACATCCATTGAAAATGCACATACACTGTCATATCACTGAATTATGACCACCCGCTTAATAATGGGAATAGCCACCCTTCGCCGCTATAACCGCTGCTAGGCGTCGTGGCATGGACGCAAGAAGTGCGCGGTATGTGTCCGATGGTATGGCAGTCCATTCCGCTTGAAGCGCTGTCCACAGAGCTTCGAGAGTCATAGGTGGAGGGTCCAGCTGCCGTACATGGCGATCAAGGTGCTCCCACAGATGTTCGATTGGATTGATGTCCGGCGAATTAACGGGCCAAGGGAGCACTCGAAAGTCAGTAGAGTGTTCCTCGAACCAATCCAGAAGGAGACGTGCCTTGTGGAAGGGTGCATTGTCCTGCTGGAACACACCATCACATTGGGGGAACATCGTGAGCACGTACGGGTGCACCTGGTCAACACCACCTAGACAGAAGGCCTGCGTACAGAAACTGTATACATTGTTACATCATCATCAAACGGCCAAATTTAAAGCATATTATTGGTAGAAATACTATTAACAATAGCCGCTTTAGTGTGATGTAACAATGCATGACGTTTCTGTGCGCAGGCCTTCTGTCTAGGTGGTGTTGACCTGGTCCGCTACGATTGACAGATAGCCACAGGCATTCAAATTGCCCTCTAGACGAATCAGTAGACCTAACTTCTCCCAACAGAAGATCCCCCACACATGCACACAACCCCCACCAGCCTGTTTCCGGCCCACAATAGCCTCCTGCAGTCTCTTTACACGGCGTTCACGACGCACTCGCCATCGTCCGTCAATCTTATGGAGCAAAACCTTGACTCGTCGGAGAATGCGACCTTAGCCCACTCGTCTGTGGTCCAATGGCGGTGCTCACGTGCAAAGTCTAGGCGTCGTTGACGATGACCCCTGGTCAATACGGGGGCAACAACCAGGCGTCGACTGTTCAGGCCCATCCGTAGCAGAGTGCGTTCAATGGTAATGTCGGATACACGTCTGTTGGCACCACTGTTGAATCTCATGGTCAGTTGATGGATTGTGGCTCTCCTGTCATCTTTTACGAGTCGTCGTAGGCACCACTCACCCCGTTGGTCGATGGCTCGTGACCCTTTACAGTGATGGTGTTGGGACGCAATTTCTGTCCCTGCTGTCTACTCTTAGTACACCTTCACTACAGCGGACCGTAAACAGTTCACAAATCGCGCCGTTTCGGAGATGGTGCCACCCTTGCTGCGATAGCCTATCATCATCCCTTTTTGGATGTCCATTAAATCCGGACGTTTACCCATCTTGAGGCTCGTGGACCTACCGTTTGATGCACCAGCTTTCTCAGCCTGTTAAGCAAATTTTGCAAAGTGCAATCGTTGTTGGGGCGCACCATGCGTGTGCCTTGAAGGGGTGCTGGTCATAATTCATTGACATGACAATGTATGTCCAGGCCTTTTGCTGTTATATACAGCCATATACAGGGTAAGGCATTTATCTTGAGACAACTGAATATCTCGTAAACTAAGCATTGTACGAAAAAATGTCCAAAATCAAAAGTGAATTATTTCGCGGGGGAAATTTATTAGTTAAAAAATTACCCCCTCCCCCCTTGTGAGGGGGGCTGGGGGGAGGGGTAACTTTGAAATCTTAAATAGGAACCCCTATTTTTAATGGTATATTCAGATTGTACA